>JAAGKR010002846.1:0-84776 GCA_011419295.1 Clarias macrocephalus
CGCGCTTCCAAAGTGCAATTACATGCATAACACCAGATGTGTTAACATGAGTTCATCATGAGTGGGAAAGACGAAATGTCAGTAATGCAGAAAAAAAATATTTGTGACAAACAATTCGTTTCTTTATTTAAATTTTGTTTTTTCTTTCTTAATTTAGGTCGGTCATCTCATGATCGTCAAATTAAGTCAGAACTACAGATGTGCCTTTCTAGTCATGTAAAATTGCTCCAGTCTAATTTTTATCATGTTACATAGAAACCACAAACCCCTCCAACAGACTGTTGTCAAGAACTTCTTACATAAACATTGCATAAACATCTCATCATACAATCTGTTAGGAACTTCTGCATTACTTTCTTTATTAATCTGTTTATTGTTATACTTAGTTTATGTGCCGCATTCACTATATGCCTGTGTAACTACAGATAAAAACTAGGACCTTGAGAAAGACCTGCGTTTTTCCCTTGCAGCCAGTCTGAGCAATATAAAAGCGATTAAAATACACGGAAGGAATGCAGAAAGCATATGTCATGAGTATTTAAATATATTGGTCTCGAAAATTCTTAATAATAATAATAATAATTTCGGGACACTCCCAGAATATAATTTAGAATATAATTTATGAAAGTGTGGTCATTTCTTTGGCAAACTTTTAACCATTTTTTTCCTTAACCATAATGAATGAACATTACTGTAAATATTCCATAACAATTTATTTATGCTCATTATTTCACAGTTTTACTTTTATTTACACACAATATATAGTTGTGTATTTAAAAAAGTCATAAAGGTAGATAAAGACGTTTTTTTTTTGAGTTTTACAAATATGTCGTAATGTTTTAAACCCATCCTCGTTTCTACAAACCCCTCTGTGTGTGTGTGTGTGTGTGTGTGTGTGTGTGTGTGTGTGTGTGTGTGTGTGTGTGTATGTGTGTGTTTGCTGGGGAGGTCATGATGTCATCCTTTTCAAACAAAGTTTTTACTAGACAGTTTGTCTCATCTGCATTTTTATGGCCTTAATCAACAGACAAACATTAGTTCATGTGACGTCTTGTTATCCTCTGTAGAAATTAACAGAAAGTAAAAAAATGTGAAAGCACTACTCACTCAGAAAGCATTTAAATGACTTCCCTTTGAGCTGAACGACTGCAGACAACATTCATTAATTACAGAGCAAGCAGCACAACGATGATATTGTTACATTTTGTGCTGGGAAAAGAGTTTCCACATCCACATCTTGGACATTTCCTCTGTGATGACTGAAAACAATTATTGTGCAAAGCACGAAAAATGCACAATATATTATATGTTACTTTTAAGCTACTTAATTTATTACTACACAAAAGGTTGTGCTAATACATAAAAAAAACAAGATTCTCAAGAGCTTTAAAAACATTATGGAATTAAATGAAAGAAACAAATTTCAGACACCGAATATATATTAACTCAGTAACTACATTCGGGATAAAACTAATGAGTATATTTACTGTATATATATGAGATTGTATATACTGTATCTAAGTAGTGGCATGGTGGTGTTGTGGTTAGCATTGTGGCCTCACACCTCCATCATACTCTGGTTTCCTGGTAGTCTTGGGCAAGACCGGCAGCATCTCTACTTTCTGCTAAGGATCAGAAAAAAGACTGCCTACCTCCTCCCATCTTCAGCAGATTTTACCGAGAGACTATCGAGCACCTGAGAGGTTGTATCACTGCCTAGTTTGGGAACTGCACCATCTCAGGTCGCAAGACCCTGCAGCGGATAGTGAGGACAGCTGAATCATGACCTGAAGATAATCTGTGTCTCTCTCTTCCCTCTATCATAGACATTTACACCACACATGCACACACACACTCTTTACCCTTCTGCCACCTGACAAAAGGGTAGAGAAGCATTTAGGCCCACACTGTGTAACAGTGTCTTTCCACAAGCCATTAGATTCCTCAAGATCCAGAGACTGGATTGAGACACACACACACACATGCACGCACACGCACACACACGCACACACGCACACACACACAAACAAACAAAACCATTAAACTGGACACTTTCAGTTTATTCCATTCCTTGAACTGGCTGCCAAAGTGTGTCATGTTTACACTCATCACATTTATGAAAAGTTGCTTTTTTTACTCTCAGCAGAACACGGTCTTGTGTTTTGACTTGCACTGTTTGCAAATGCTTGCACTTATGCACTTTGTGCATTTTAGGGCCCTTAATATAATTTTTTGTTAGTTATGTGTAGTCTTGCGTAGTTCTGTTTTATTTTTGTAGCACAACGGTCCTGAGTTTGACCTTTAACTTTAAAGGAAATAAATGATATTGGATCACATTAAGAAACAGTAATCCTATTAGAACATAAGTCAGTAGGTCACCTTTCTATGCCAAGATACTTAGTGACTAATAAAGATTAACATTAGCACTTTTGTAAAAAATAAAAAAAATTTTTAAAAAAACTCTGCGGAGTCTCCATGAGGTGAGTCCTGTCACAATTCTGATAGATACTTTTATTGAACACATTTTTCTAGTAACTAGCTGAGGGTGAACCCCAACTTCTGAACCCTACCCCACAAACGTCACTGCGTTCTATCACTGTCGTTTTCTAAATTGAATGCCCTAAGGGGCTGCCAAATTATGAGGTTTAGTTTATCCCCGGGTCTGACATGATTAGATTCCTTGGCTAATTAGCAAGTTGTACCAGATAGCAGGATCATCCCTCACACCTGTGTTCTCTGAGCTTGAGGGTTTCCTTTTCACCCTGGCGTGACCATGATCACTTATCATGATGAGTTAGCAACCTGTAATGAGAGGTGTAAAACAATTCCTCATTAGCACTTAAATACAACTAAACCCTGGAGGTTCCTGCCTAACAAAAGGGTACATTGGGAACTCCTCAGCTGGGAGGTAAACTCTAGCTCTGTGATGTAACTGAAATAGAATAGCCCTGCATCCACATAACTGCCACTCCATACCAGATCCTAGTAGCTGGAATTTGGGGTTGATCTAGGTTGATGAGGAATTTGCTAGTACAGTAGATAGTACAGTAGAGCCATTATCAAATGAGTGATCAGAGACAAGTGTGTGTTTGTGAGGACTGCATTCCTTACTGCTCTGATCTCTTAACTCCAGCTGAGATGATTCACACACAGGGAACATAAGAGAAGCAATAGAAGGATTCCCCTTGAGTGCCTAGTGCAAGATTTCCCACTTCATACTCAGAAATGAACGGGGGTGTATAGAAAAACACCCTGGTATGTATCGTATTTCACAGCAATGGTGTCTGAGGTGTAACTTTCAGGAAGATTGGTCATATGTGTGTAGGCCACACTCTAATCCCGAGGAGTGTGGTCTGGTCTGAGAAGAGTGTGTCTAGGCATTTGCTTGAAAAATAACCTTTCCTTTTAGGCCACAGGCAGCTTTCTTACAGCCGATCCACAATCCGATCTCTTCTCAAGTGGCCTTGGCCTGCCATAACTGACTACCACTATGCTGTGCTAGTTGCGGCTATGTCAACAAGCTGAGCATGTGAAATAGCCAAGCTTCAACAGTTACCAGATGCAGAACATGTCTGAGAAACACTCAAGGACTCCGCACTTTCAAGTACAAATGCACTGAAGGGAATTTATATATCCAAGCTGAATAATTCTATGTGTAGTGCGCCCTCGATAGAAAACATACCCGACACAATTTACACTCTTATAATCTATCAATTTTTAAAAACTTCCTGTCTGTTTGGCAGTTGCACGAAAGCTTTTCTGTAAGTATGTGTGTAAAGACCTAAATCTTCAGGTACTTGCTCAAGCTCCATTGTTGTATTCTTTTTTTTATAGATTGTCTTAGGTTTTTAAACATCAGGACACTGCATCCTGAACCACACCAGCAAGTCACTGAGATGCAATTTGAGGCTTCTATCCCATTTTTAGTTAGGTAGCACCACGGAAAAACTAAAGCAAACATGAGACACATGCAACTTTTGCTATTGGCATTTAGGGGAAGATTCTCCTCCTGTAGTCTTGATAGCGCTCAGTATGTGTCTGTTTATGGAAAGGTGTGTTGTCAGTGAGGGGTATCTAACAGCTGGTTAGTGTCACCCATCAGTGTTGGGTCTCCACCCTTCCCCCAGCCTCTGCATGACCCCAGGCGTCACTTCAAAGGTTCATCCTGGGAGTTCCACAGAGGTGCCATTGCTCTACAGTTCTGGTGTACAAGATTCCACTTGCTAACGTTGTGCAAACAGATGTTAGGCTTTGTACTCAAGGAGTCTCCTCTTGCTTTCGGCTACACGCCGAAAGGCACACAACTGGAACTTGTAGCCAAAAAATGATCTCCAATGACGACTGAGGACTTTGAAAGAGTGATTGATCTGAAACCAGTCAGTTTCTTTGTTCCTGACATTTGATGGAGCTCATTATGTGAATGTTTGTAGAGATGTGTGAGTGCACTGGAAACACTATTGGGCTTCCTCCTCTGCTATTGCTGACAAGGCAAACACAGCTGGTCACCTGATGGACTCTGTCCAAACTTTACCCTGCCACAAAATGATTTTGACTTAACAAATGAAAAGCACAAGACGAGATGGTGTCACTCACAAAGATGTGTGAGCGTGAGAGTGTGAACTGTGAAAACGTGGCCGTTTGAGTCATCTTTCATGCGTGTTTAGATACAAGGAGGCTTTGCTTGTACACTGGTTCAAAGACCACTATCATGCGCAAGACTTCTGGGTGGTCTACTGATGTAATTAAATGTCATTAAAGCATCTCCATATGTTGGAGACGTATGACTTGAAACAGATGCAGCCCTTAGAAAGGCATAGAAATGTACTGTATATAAAGGGTGCTGGTAATTACAATAAAAAAACGGAATTGTTGTAGGAAGGAGTCAAGAACAGAGCCAGTGCTGTTGCTCAAATATGATTGGTCAAAAGTTGACCACAGAGGAAAATAACTAGGACTCTTGAAATAACTTTTTCTACCATTATCAAAATTATTTAATTTAAAGAGAAGGATAAAACATTTATAGTCCTGGCCTGGTCGATCTGTTGACTCAATAACATTTTATACCTAGATGAGTTGTTGCTATTAAAGCTGCTATAGGAAAGTTAACAACGTATATACTAATAACATATTAATAGCAAAACCTTAATCGCTCAAAATGATACATACATTTTATCAGAAATCTTTTTCTGTAAATGTCTATTTACTTCTTGCATGTATGTTTATGTTGTTTTGCAAAAATTACACAACATCAGTAGAATATACCAGTCAAAAGTTTGTACACGCCTTATTATTGGCAATAACAAGATCTTATTGTTTTGTGATTTATTTCCTACATTTTAGGACAAGACTAGACATTGCATTGTTTTACAATGTAGAAAGAAAATTAAAAAAATCAGGAAAGGGCAGTGAATTTGAAGGTGAGTCCAAACTTTTGACTGGTACTGTAAGTTGAAATTGTTGGCAAATTGTTGTAGCATAAAACACTTCAGGTTATTGCTGCTGTTATTGGTGGTAATGGTAGTGGAAATTTGAGAATAAGAAACTTTCACAATGATTAATTTTGTAAAAAAAAAAAAAAAGTCAAAATAACTTTTCTCCTGGTTTTTTTTTTTTTTTTAACCTTAAACACTTTAAACAAGATTTAGAGAAATTAATACGCATTTGTGCAGGTATGTATTTATATCTCAGATAAGTTACCATGGATCCAGTTAATTTTGTTTGTTGATTGTGTGAGGTTTATTGACGTGTTTGTGTGTATGGTTTGTAAAATGTATTATGCCCTATATTTAAACATTAGCAATAGTCTGTGCAGTTGCTCTGTGCCTGTTTACCAGATATAATGCACAGGTAATGAATAACTCAGCTTCTGTTATTGAAACCCCTAATAATCATCCATGCTGTCCCGTCCCAACATTTGCCCATCTGTTCTAGCCTAATTTCCCCCATAAACAGGCTGTCTGGGGCATGTAAGCTGGAACTAGCCACTGTCATTACGGAGTGGTTAAGCGGTTAATTTGCCATGAAGGGCGCCATTACAAATTCAGCTTTTTCTTAAACATGCTTCCTCAGCTGGGAAACCTAAACCGAGGAAATCACAAGCCTTGTTGCTCCATTTTGCTTATTGGGCATGTTTTGTCTTTTCTTTTTTTTTCTTTTCTTTTTTTTTTGTCAATTAGGTGTACTGCTATTCTCACCTTGGCAGAAAAAGTGCTGGCTGACTGTCTCTTCTGTGTAGGCTTTGGTGCAAATAATTAAGGCTGGTGTAAGATGAGGGCCTGCTGTTCAAATAATCTGAGCTCTGGACAAAGGCCAGGTTTATTATTACTGAGGAGAATGTGCTCTGTCTAGCACTCACACTTAAGCACAGTTTATATACCCAGTACTCTCTCTCGCACACACACACACACACACACACACACACACACACACACACACACACACACACAAACGCCTCTCTTCTCTCTCTCTCTCTCTCTCTCTCTCTCTCTCTCTCTCTCTCTCTCTCTCAAGTGAACAATGAGCACAAAAAAGAGAATCATGAGAGAAAAAACTTTCACCTTTTACATCATTAGGTGAACACTCATAGCTTATTTTAGTTTGAAGCACTTGTTTAAACTGTGTGCAGTTCTCCTACTGGGGCTAACCTTACATTTGAGGAGACACGGTTTGCTCAGACTTACAATCAACCAAAGTTTGTACTTAGTGACACTCTGCTGAGTTCTGAATCTAAGCAGAAAGAGGATTGAATTTCTGGAGGGCTGGATTTAGTGCTCTGTGTTACTGTCGTGTGCAAACCAAAGTCAACATAAAGGAAACTTCTTCCATTCTCTCACTGGGCAGTGAAGACTGGATTCAGACTTTAGGTCCTGTTTAGCACTAAGTATTATAACATTTTTATTTTAGAAACAGCTCCTCAGTTTCTTCAAAATTAACCCCTGCCTAATGGACCAAATCTGCTACTAACAAAAATATGCTAAAATGGCATGAGAGGGTATAAATGACTGTACAAAATCATGCTGTAACTCCTGCACACACTAAACTTAAAAATTGCCTCTTTTTATTTATGTGAGCACTGAGAAATAGTTTGATTAAAACGAATCCTAAGAGTGTACAGTACTAGCTCAACTTTGACAAGAGTTTCTCTATTCTTTATTAATTAAATGCAGATGCTGTAGGACAGATGTAGTTCAATTGGCCATGTGTGCCTGGCCAAAAATAAACACCCATAAACAGAACTCATTCTTTTGGACTAAAAGTAGCTTTAGGTAATGTGTTAACTGTAATATAAGAAGTGGAAATAAGTTATGGATGGTTGGGAAACTAAATGAGACGGGGGGGGGGGGGGGAATCGTGAAAATATTTCAAAAGTTTGATATTGAAATTAATTAGGGTTTAAGCATGCATTATGAGTTATTGTAAGATCTCACTGACGTTATCAAAAGAATATATGCAAGTCAAGCTATTACACACACACACAAACACAGACACACCTAAAGATGGATTAGCAACTTTATTTATTTATTTATTTATTTAACAGTTCTCCAGAATATATACATAAAAAAATTTAAATATGAACCGTTTGTTCAAACAAAAAGAAAAATAGACCTTTGCCATTAGTTGTTTTGTAATTTGATTTACCAATATGTTTCATCTATTTGTACTTCAATTTCAAATGCGTTTTGATTTCGCACTTTTGCATTTTTCAAAGCCATGACTCTATAAATGCAAATGGAGATTCAATCAGGAAGTTTCTCTCTGTATTAACAAGCAAACTCTGCTGCAAATGCCACTCTATTTGCTGGCTTTATCATAATTTTTCATTTCTATTTATTATAAAAACAATTATGTTTGCAGGTACTATATAAAAAATAATGTGCAGTGTAAGAATATAGTGCATACTGTGTTATTCGAAACACGGCCTACATAATATATAAGGCGGAGTTTCTTGCAGCATGGTAAGACATAGTGAGTTAAGAAAGGAGAAATTCTATTCTCAGTAGGATGACCTCACTTTCGCTATTTTCTACCTTTCCAAATTTAAAAATACACAGACAGAAAACAGGAAAATAAACAACAAGATATTCTTATTGAAAGATAATACTAAAAATAGTTAAAGATCATTTTAATTGCCATTATTGAAATAACAATGAAAGAAATTCTGGATTTTTTTTGAAGCATAATTATTTAGGGAGATTTATATCAAGATTAGTCTTAAAGCCATAATTACTCCATGTTTGTAACAATAATATAACACTCTCGGGTAAATTGTTTGGATTGCCCTCTGTCTCATGTTCTCTCTCCCCAATGTGAAGAATGTCATGCATTTAAAAAACTGTTAGTTTTTACTGGGTTTAGTTAGTAAACATTTCTTTCAGCTTTTAGAATTGCTCTCTTTTTGTATCCTGTTTTTCCTCTGTTAGCATTTACAAGGCCTCCCCCTTCAGAAAGTCTTATTGCATGAACAAATGTTTTGAAACCTCGGCATGCATTGACTGAATGACTCTCTCTTGTCTTCTCGTTCCCTTATGTGTCTTCTTCCTGCGTATATTATGGAGGCAGGAAACCCAGACTCCGGGGATGTTCTACAATGTGTTCAATCAACTCCGGGAGCCTCCTACACATGTCGCATCCTCCCCATAATCTCAGAAACCGAAACCGTACATACACACAAAGCCACAGGGAATATACGGTCACTCCTGGCCTGTTACAGTGCACTTTAAGGGATGACATGCTCGCAGAGCAGGAACATAGTTCATGCTTGTCCCTGGTACTCGTTTAAGGACTAACATTCTTGCTCCACTACATCACTAGTCAGGCACAGCTGCTGCTGGAGGGTAGATGAGGTTATTGTTACTGAGTGTCATATAAAAGGAACAAGGTAGGTTTTTAGTGGAGGAGATGTAGTGGAATCACAGACTACAGTCTCCATATAAACAGAACACAGTCCATCATTCCATGACTGAAAGACAGTTCATTATTGTGGGATAGGAAAACAATGGCCAAAAACAAACAGTACAAACAAACAGACACTGCAAAGATAAATTAAGACCAAATGCAGAGTGTTGTTTTTGAGTCCATGGATATCTGGATGGAGGAGAAGAAACAAGCGATGTGATTGTGTGTACAAGTGTTGGGTTAAAACATAAAGGTTGACAATAACAAATCGGAATCAGAAAATGTATCCAGATCCTATTTCCACTCAGGTGAAATAGATTTTTTTTTCCCTTGTTACAGTGTGAACAGAAAAAAAAATCTATCTGAATCTGAAATTTTGTGCCTTTTAGACACATCGATCCAGTTAGACATTTATCATTGTTTTGTGCTGTTTTGTGGATTTATCTTTGGTGAAATGGTGATGCCGCAAGATTTCATTTTATGGAACTTGTTTTCTTCCCTTATGAACATTGAAACCTGCTGACAGACACTGAATAAATTTGGTTGAATTCTGTGTCTATTAATGCAAACACATTTTGTATTCACCAAATACGTATAAATATTTCCCCTCTTATTTTGTCTATAAACTTGCATATATATATAGATAGATAGATAGATAGATAGATAGATAGACTTCATTGAGGGAAAGTATTACATGGACTATGTGTTATGGGTAGCAGAGGGTTACACAAACAGCAATGAGGGAAAAAAACAAACAAACAAGCAAACAATTTGGCAATTCAGTATAAGAAAAAAAACACTGCATATTAATGTCAAATGTTACTTTGCGTTAGTTTTGTCTTGATCTTTTTGTTTACTGAGCACTGCTGTGTTCTTTTGTTTTCAAGTATTTGCAACTTCAGTAAGTATATGCAAGTTCTGTAAGTACAGGAGGGTAACCTATTACAAAAAATGTTGGCAAATTGCAGTGGAATAAGAAGAATAAAACAGAGCTGCCCATGTTCTTATAGGAAAATAATAATCTTCAGATTGGCACCAGTAACTCTGGTTCAGTTCAGGACATTTCGCACCATGCCATCATAACAACACTCTCTAAAGGGTTTTATTTTTTTTTATGATTCTGGCCATATTTATTGCAAAACAACAGCACCAAGGAGATGGTTTGGTAAACACAGAAAGAAAACAGATCTCTTCCCCCCTGATGTCTTAATGCTGCTATAAGCAATGTTGTTCTTCTTACAAATCTCTGTGCTTTGAATATATATATATATTTTTTTAACACACACACACACACACACACACACACACACACACACACACACACACACACACACACACACACAGAAATCTGTTTGGCCTCTTAATATTGTCTACAAATATGTGAAAGTGGATTCGGGGGAGGGAAAGGCAGAATTCAGAATTAGTTTTATGTACAAAAACAGAAATTTGCCTTTAACTGAGTTGCAGAATGCAGGTTGCTGTAGATGTTTAGGTGACAGACAAGAGCTGACTAGTGATAAACCTAAAATTGAAGCAGAATGAATGAACAAAAGTCTTTGTCACTTTCACAAAAAAAAAAAAAAAAAAAAACCCAACCCTGATTTTTGTAATGTAACTGAAGCCAAAGAGGCTTACAGTTATGTATATGTGATGGAAGAACAGTTTCCCAAAAACTAACCTCATTCTGTTCTGTAATGTTTTGAAGGAAATGACTAAACGTTGGGCAATTAAGTACAGCCTCATCAAAGTAAGATTTATAGTAAAGTCAGTGGTGGCTCTTTCTACCCACTGACCACAAAGTGCACCATTTTGACCATAGCTGCATCTTACAGCCTCAGTGATTCTGTCTAATGAGCTTATACTGACCCCACTGACATCTTCTAAAAACACCACATCGCTCACATATTATTTCCCTCAGAGCAGAGGAATTTTTCTCCTTTTTTTTTCTTTTTTTTGGTCAGGAAAGTCCTTATTGAGTGTGTTTCTTTTCCTTTCCAGCCAGGACTTTCTCCAAAATGAGATTTGCTCCACCCACACTACATAGACTGCAGCAGAAATTCAAAGCATAAACACATCCAAACCTCCATTATCATACAGCTCATACACTGTACTAGATGTGCGATCCCTCTTTTCTCTAAACAAGATGGCTTGTTTATCATAGTCAATGTTGAGGCATAGTTAGGGGAAAACATATACATGTACTGAAACCAAGCGAATGCAAGAGACTTAATGCATTTTATCCTTCATCCAGCCTACACTCTAAACACACTTTAAATTCCAAGTGCACTTTTTTTTCTGTACGTGCAAAGGTTTGGCAGGTTTCATGTGTTCCAAGGATTACATTCTGGATGTACTTGTGCTGCACACCCAGTGTTCTAGGGTAGGCTCTGGATCCATCACAACCATTACCAGGATAAAGCTCTTAATTGAGATAAAATGAATGTATCACAAATCACATTTCTTAAATAAACCAAAGCAGTCCTGTTATAGCTGCATGACCTAGTAGTAAAAAAAAAAAAAAACCTCATGAAGCTTTTACAAAATGCTGCAGAAGTTTTTTTTAATGCTACACAAAACAGATATTCATGTGGAGTCTGGGAAAAGTCTGGCATGTGTGATGCCAGAAAAAAATAGAAAAAAATAAGACATGGTCTCATTTTGTAAAAAAAAAAAAAAAAAAACTAAACAAAACAAAATAAACATCCAACTCCTCATGAGTCTATGTATGACTCAAGTGAAAAAGTTAGCTCTAATACACTCAGAGTTTCTGTTGTGATGTGTTCTGTCAGCGAGGTACTTTGTCTCAGGAAATGAAAGAGGTTTTGCGTGGGGTGCTGCAGTCCCAAAGTGGTCCAAATCAGGTTTGCCACTGATTTTTATTCAGGAATTTTTTTCCACTCCAGCTCAAGACATGAGACAGAATCGGAAGTCATGTGACACTGGACCCATATGGTGACCAAACTACATTCTCATCTGGTTGCTGCAGGATGTGTTGTCTACATTACATTGCACGCAGGAACTTCAAAAATCTGTTTTTCTACTTTTTGAAGTATGTGAAGCAAAAATGAAAACAGTCAGTCATAACAGTAAATACATATAAACCATATGCACACAAGACTGCCAGTGCTCTAATGAATATTCTAGATAGTTAGAACAAACATAACTTTTTCTGTATATTTACTTTACACAGACAAAACTGGGTCTAAATTAAAATACACAGAAACAGGTATCTGATTCTACCTCATGCTGGGTAAAGCACTGGAAGGAATTTCAGTTCCATTTAACTTATTTAAAAAAGTTAGGGAATATAGCGGGAAAGGAAGCCATCTTACCAGGCTTTGCAGAAAATGTGGTTCTGTTTAGGACAAAGAGAGGGCGGTGAACAGCAATGGCCTTGGGGGAGGGGGGGGGGGAGGTTGAGCCAGAAAGTTCTTCCTATCCCGTATTCTGGAACAGAT
Source organism: Clarias macrocephalus (assembly GCA_011419295.1). Taxonomy (NCBI): domain Eukaryota; kingdom Metazoa; phylum Chordata; class Actinopteri; order Siluriformes; family Clariidae; genus Clarias; species Clarias macrocephalus. The sequence continues at coordinate 12,354 of JAAGKR010002846.1, forward strand.
GCTGCGTGACCCATGGGGGTTGCAAAACAAACTGAAAAATCAGTCCTGTATCTCCACTGCACCATGTGGATAGAGTCCATAACATTCTTACAGTACTTCTTACAAGATGATTGTTGAATCTTGCCCAAAAGCGTATGATTAAATCACCAGCATTGGTCTTTTTTGTTGTGATTAATGCAAAAATGGAATAATAGTGTTAAGAAATGTGTTAGATTATACTGGCAGAAATACAAAGTCTATAATTATTTAGCATATTTACAATTTAGTATTTAGTCCTATGTAAGATCTCAAGTACTTTTTATCTGAGATACAGCTCTCACTTAAGCAGGACAGTTGAAAACAAACCCAGTGGTTTACTGCCATTGTATATTTTTTTGTTGTGCATTCTGACATGCTTTTCTACTCACCACATTTGTAAAGAGTGGTTATTTGAGTTCTGCTGGCCTTCCTAACAACTCAAAACAGTCTGGCTATTCTCTTCTGACCTCACCACCCATCAAACGGCCACAAACTGGATACAGCATGGCTTAGACAGTAGTTCTAACCAAATCTATATCACATTAATTCACAGATACTCGTGTGGCAGATGCTCCATAGAATTTAAACTTGAATTCTAAATCTGATTGAATATTTGTTGCTATTTAAAATGTTTAAACTTTCATTCATATACATATGATCTGTAAAGAAAACATTTATTTAAGGAGTATCTGGTATCAGCACATAACAGTACCTATCAGAGTAAAGGTGTAAATTTTTTAATTGAAGAAGGTATAGAGAGAACTTGATAGAACTCGGAGACCTTGATAGAGAGAGTTTTTATTGGTTTCTTAGTAACAAGCTGCATTATTGTTTTATTATTAGAAAACAAGAGAATGGTTGTTTTTAGCTGTGATAACATGACGTATTTTAAAAATTGTATTTAACATATACAATTATAATATTGTTACATCTATTTTGCTATCTAACCATTCTCATCTTATAAAAATGTGCATTATTTAAACCAATTCTTAATTTTTATTAAAAGGACTTATAGGTTGGACATATCTAAACAGTAAAATATCTTTTTCTTTTTAACCAGGATGAAAGAATAAAACACAACAACAAGTTGCAAACAACTTTTACATTTCAAATATTTTCCAATCTTCCGCTAGTAACCTCTGGGATGTTCATCAGCATATTTTAAGTTGTAAACATAATTCATGATAATTAAAAAATAAGGTGTAAATTTTAAAGAGGCTTAAGAACTTGAGAACACAGACGGAAAGTTTGTTGAGAACAACTTGGGGGAAGATTCTTCAGCGCTGTCCCAACCTGCTGTCACATGTCATCAGTGTGCTCTCAGTCTATGACGGTGTGTTCAGCTGCTCGGCCACCCAGCTGGCAGAGACAGTGAGACGAGTCGTCAGTTCCTGACTACGGCGTTACCAGAGGAAGTTAGTGAAATGTGAGCCATTAAGCTTGTCTGGTATCGTTGCTGATGAATGTCAAATACTGCTCAATGTATAGGCTCTGTGAATAATGAGACTTCAAATTGTGAAAATGTTTAATAAACACACAATTATAGATTGACGTGACACCTAGACTGGCAGTGATTCCTACACAATTTTGATTTTCTATTCTATTTGTGGATGTTACATTGATAAAAGTATCCATATAATTTACGATATACTTGCACAGAAATCTAACCCTATCCTTACCATTTAAAGTAAAAAAAAAAAGCATTTTACTTCATGTGGACCCGCCAAAAATGTCATGTTCCTATCCTGACACTACTTTTACTCCCCACCAAGATATAAAAACATACATATAATAATAGATGTATAATTCATACGCAAAATTCATAAACTTGTATATAAAATCCCATAATTAAAAATATTCATTTGCATAACTTCAATATCCAGCTAATTCCTGTTTAATAAAGACAAAAAATTTCAACTGGTAATGGATTTATGCGTATTGTTTCACTTACTCCCACTCAGAACAACATATTTTGTAGCCTCAGTCTATTGTTTGCATTGGTCTTGATTATCTCATGGCTGTAAAGGTATGCAAGTCCCCCCCCCCCCCTTCAATACCCGACACTGTCTGTTATAAACCACGCCCCTTTACATGAAGCCCCACCCCCTTTCCCTTTCTGCACTAATTCACTAAACGTTTTCTTTCCATACGAGCCAGCGCTCCAGTTTTTCCTCATTCAGTCTCTGCTGCGTGTCCCGTTACAAAAAAACGGATTCCTGGCTGGCTGGACAGTCTCAACGCACTCCGACAGACAGTAATAAGGTAATTCTTTTAACGATGATATTAGCAAAAAAGTTTGTGTGTGTGTGTGGGGGGGGGACATTGCATTCGAGACTGCAGTGGATAGGAACGTTAGTAGAGTGGAAAAAAAGTTACAGCGACCAATGAATTCATTCAGGAATTCCATGGAAGTCAGGTTTATTCATTCTCTCGCATTGCATTTTTAAATAATTATATTTCTTGTGCTATTCTTTGATTATCTAAGGATCTCGATCATGGGAAAAGATTGATGGTTTATTACCAATAAATAAATTAATCATGATAAAGTTATTAGGTTTGGTAATGTTTGCAGATATACTGTATTGGGAAAGCTCTATATGTATCTAGCGATTGTATAGAAAGAAAAAAACGAACTTTTAAAGTCGCTCATGTGAGATTTTCCTTGCGAGCTCTCAAAACTTTTTTTTTTTTTTGGATTCGTCACCAAGGCAACCATCGCTGCTCGCGCGCCTTAATATTTATCGCGATAATTAAACATTGTCGCGCGCGCGCACTGGAAACCGGAAATATTTATGAACGCACTCATAATTGTCACATTAGCGTTTATTGGATAGGGTGTGTGGGGTCGGTTTTTTTTTTTTGCTGTCTAAAACGAACTATCATCTCAGCATGATTCGGCCCAATTTTAGACATTTTGTGTTGTAGTGTGTACGGCACAAATAAATTTATGAAGACTCCACGCTGTATAATGAAGTCTGAATGAAGAGATTGGCAGAAAGAGGGGTTTTGTAGACCAGTATAGCTTAATTTACAACCATCCTTTTAAGTTTTAAAGAGATATATTACTTGCTTTCTTGCTGAAAAGAAAATACCCAGTCCCCATACACAGTTGTTTCACAACCCTTTTGGAGTTAAAACCCATTTCTACCACTTATAAATCTTCTGAGACCTGTTATTTAATCTGCACTCTTACTTTAATGAGAGGACTGAGCAGTTGGACAGTTTTCAAAACTATACTGTGGTCTATATGGACTTGTAAAACTGCACATGCTGGGATCTAATTCAGCATTGCTTTGCCCATCAACGCTCTGATTGAGTGGGCATAATAAGATTGGATTGGTATAAAGATCAGCTATGGGTTTTACAGAGGGACTCATTTGTTCCACCCATACTGCATTTATATAGACATTAAGGGTGTGATTTGTTGGAGCATTGGTTCGTTAGTCATTTGTGCTCATTTGAATTGATCCTATTTGACTTACTTTTGAAAGCTGATACCTGATTCAGTTACACAATCTAATTTAAATCTAATTTTGTCTCCAAAATTCAACGAGATTCTTTTAACATTTGTGTTTGGCAGTGTATTTTTTGTCTCCCTGGTGAACTGACTTCATTTTAGAGTGATGTCATCAATAATCTATTGCAATGTACAGTCTAAAGTGTATGACTAAAATTAAGCCCAGCAGATCATTTGTTGTTAGTTTCAGACACTGACCCAGGTAAGGGTGCATTCATAAATGCTTATAGTTTGACGTTCCATTGTGGGTGTGTGATACTATTTATTATTGAGATAAAAGTGAAGATGTGTAAGCCATGAGGCTGTTCTTGGTAACAAACCAAAAAAAGTTCAGCTCAAAGGAAAAGTCTAAGATGAGAAATGAAAAACTTTTGTAGATGATTAATAGATGCTTTATTGTCAAATTAAAGAGGATGTGGATTTTGGAGGACTAAGCATCCAGCAGTACTGACATCTCTCAGGCAGCACACCTGCGTCCAGAATAAACACATACCGACTCACTTAGCCAAGAGTATGAAGCGTGTTTTATCAGAGCTATATATGGAGAACAATATATTCTTCACGTGAGAGTAAGCCAGTAAAGGTCACATGATACTGGATGTTTAAGACATGGCTGTTTGTGTTACTATAATTCTAGAGTTTTAATTTTTTTTATCTAGTAATTATCTAGGTTTAAGTATGCTGTGAAATACATAACAACAAAAAAAAATACAATCAAATGCAACTTGTGGTCATGACAGTTAATAATTTGTACTTATTTACTCCCACCTCCTCTGAACTCACAGCTCTCACCCTGGAGAGGAAGTGGACAGACAAGTGGAGCGCGGAGGTGTCCAGACAATCAGAGTGAGTGTTAAGAGCAAGGACTCAGGGAGCAGCACGGCACGGGCTGATGGGGGCTTGGACTGCGGCCAAGGTGGTGCTGGGATGGGCTGCCGTGTGTTGGGCGTCTCTCCAGATGGTGCAGGCTCAGGGAGATGGAGGCCTGCAGGCGAGCCTCTTTAATGGGAAGCCAGAGGGGGAGGTTCAGCAGAGGGTGCGCCGGAGAGGACAGGATACCCTCAGGGGGTAAGAGGCTTGTTTTCTACCACTTTCCCCCCAATCTGGTGCTGGAGCTTTTTCAGAGCACCACCAGCAATCTAGCTGCTACGTATTGTGCTGCAGTTGTCAGTAAGAAGGCTGTTTCCTCCTTGGACCATTGCTTCATGGTTCTAATATTTAATTTCACAGAATTTCCAGTGATAATTCTGAAACCCACCCAGTATTTCCATGACATCATGACCCATTTTTTTTTGCAGCATTTTAGTAATGGAACTGCAGAAAAGTTGAAACGCCTAGAACTGTTTAAATTTAGGCACAACTAGGGAGCTAGCATCTGCACGTTTTTGCTAATACACAATGTAAGTCAGGAGAAAGAATCTCATTAAAAGGCTTACTGTTAACAAGGTTAAGTTTGGGAGAGCACTGTTGTTAAGCATCAGGCAAACAGACACTGAGCATAAACTAGCTAACAACCATTGGAATAATAGTTAATTACAAAAGACACTAAACATGAGTTAAATTTGTAAGGAATATCAGCAATTTTCATTTACGTGTTGCTAAATTTTTGAGAGAATATTCTGCATATTTAACGTGACACTTTTATTATACTTATTACTTTGTCACACTTCCCTGTGTGACTATAATATTGAGAAAAGTTGCAAGAACATTGTTGCTAGGTAACTGGAAATATGGATGTTAATTATAATCTAATAATGTTAACAAACAACGTGAACAGTTTGTCAAGCGCAGTAGTTACCATAAAGTCTTTAATACTGACAATTCAGAGACATAATGACAGTAGAAATGAGATTTACCTCAAATACAGTATGTTGGACAATATGTAGCACTGTTGCTAGAAAACTGGGAAATATGGACACTATGTATAAGCTCACATGAAGGTAACAATTATCCAACTCGACTAGTCAAACAGTGTAACTAAGACATAACAGTTGGAAACAGCACTGTTTACCTCAAATATATTAGTAAGTTTGTGAAAAAAAGACACTGTTTAATTGTACTTAGCTTTGAATGCTAACCGAACGCCAATTTTGGAAAACATCAATCAATTGTGAAAACACTGTTGGTCCTGAGAGAATGCAAAAATAAATTTAAAAAAGTTACTAAATATAGTGAACAACTGCCCATTTAATCATAGTGCATGTAGGACCTTTTGATATAGGAATTCTGAAAAATATCTGTATTGAATTTTGTTTAAGAATATGCATGTTACTATTGACTTACCAATGTTGATTAATTATTAGTAATACTAGTAAACCCGTGACAGGATCATGGGCACCCAGTGCTAACCCATGCCCATGGCACCAAGAGCTAGCACGTCCAGTCCAATTCCACTTGCAAGTCATTGCAGCACGGATGCATTTTTTTCATCAAAATGAACTTTCCCAAAACTTCTCCCACACCACTCCACTTGTCTGCTCCCTGCACTGAATTACAGTAGCTACCCGCATCAAATTCAAAACATTGATGCTTGCCTACAAAGCTACACGCGCACAGTTAACTCTAAGTTTTAATCACACCACCATTGGACCACATTCCCTCCGATCCTCCAGCACTGCTCGGCTAGTGCCACCATCTCTCAGAGATTGAGGAATCATGCATCTAGACTGTTTTCTGTTCTGGCACCTAGGTGGTGAAATGAACGTCCTCTAGATGTCCGTACAGCTGAGTCACTGGCAATCTTTAAACAACAATTAAAGACCTCTCTTTTTCTTGAATATTTGGGTTAAATATCACTTTCTTACTACAAATTTGACGAGTAGGATCATTCCACGGCAACTTATTACAAAAGCTATGGCAAAAACACTGTCACTTAACAGGAAGCTTTGAATGTTGAAGGTAGCTTTCCAGGCATTTTTGCCTGTGCTTCTCAGGGTTTTTGGATCAGACATACAGTATGTGTCCACAGAACTGGGTGGATTTCTGTATATTTTTATAATTTTTCCAACAACAACGGACGTTTTGTTCTCTGTGGTTTCGAATGTCAGGATCAGTTATTCCAATCAGCGTCTCATCTGTCCCTGCTTACTTACTCCCCCACAAACTGTCACAGGAAATGAGGTATCCCCATCACTTCAGACTGTTACAAAGGACATTTGTTTTCAGACTGCAGGTGAGAACGAAGCAGAAAGCCCTGTTAACAGAAATACGTCACCATCACACTGAATCATCTATAATTACATTAAGCAGAACCTTGCCATGCCCACAAAGAACTGATTTTTCAAAAATGTCTGTGAGTCAGTTGTTCAGACCTAAATAAATCGTTTTGGCTTAAGTGTCTACATTCTCCTTGCTCTGTTTCTTTTTCTGTACAAGAAATCATGACAGAATTTAATAACAACATGTGTAGTGGAACCTTTTTTTGTCTCTGCACGGAAAAGCCTGGACAGCACAGGCCCACCAGATGGTTAGATCCATTGGCCAGCTTTCCCACCATTACTTTTTATGAATAATCTATTCACTAGGGCAGAACTTTATTGTGTAGCACACATTTTTTTGCTGCATAATTTGGAAAACACCAACATGTTCAAATATTGATTTGCTCAGCGAAAACTTCCTGATTCCTGTTTTTTATCTCTACAATTCCCTTGGCACTGACTAAATGAATGATGTGTTTTTCAGACAGTGGGTATCCCTCATCAACATTAAGCAACCCTGTTGTTAATCTGCATAACAAGTAGCTGATTGGATGTTAAAATGTATCATTCTTAGACGTTTGGTACATTTTAAAATGGTTTGTAGCTAACATCTTTAGATGTTATTATATGATATTTTTGGCACATTGCCCATCATAAAAAAACATTTTGTTTGTGTTGGCTAACCAGAAAACCTAAGCCTGATTAACAAGAGGTCTACATTGCACAATTGTCTCCAAACTCAATTTGCTTTCTTTTTATGCAAGGAACAGAAAATTATGATATTTCATAAAAAATAAAGTTGGAAGGAATGTAACGATGAAAATTTAGATGGTGGCATATATTGAGAGTTAAATTTGTTTCCTGGTCTTCATGACTGTTTCTGACTCTTTGAGCAGGCCTGTCGAATGTAGAGTCTGCCTGATTTATTGGCTCTCTTACCAGAGCGATTCATAAGAATTTGTGGCAGGCTGCACTGGACCCAGAGCTCTCAGAAGAAAAGCAGACTGTTGGCTAGTAGACCAGTGATGCCCACAGGGGAGATGTTTTTGAATGTTTGCTGGCTTTGAGATGGTTTCTCAAAGCAGAGAATCATATTCCGCCGCTCAGACGGCAGCCAAGGGGCTGTCGGTTTTTGTTCACTAGTCAGAAAAGCGTTCAAACTCCTCATGTGCAATGAATTCCATGATGAAGAACAAATGTTGTATAAACAATAGAGTGCATTTATATAAATGTGATTTGTACAAGTATATTGGATTGGGAAAGGGAAGAGTTAATGCAAAAAAAAAACTGTTATAATTTGATAACACATTCAAAGTGGTTACAGTCTAAAAATATAGATAGGATCCAAAATTTATTAGGTTTATAGAATTAAGTTTATATTACTACTTTAATACGTGAAAACAAAACCGTTAAAAAAATCTTTTTAAAAATTAAGCTCAATTAACAAACATGGAGTAAAATTACCTGTGTGATCAACAGTCAGAATCTTGCATAGCAAGACAGCCTCAATAACAGGAATCAAAAGCAGAGTTAAAAATGAATAGGAATAATATGTTCAAATTGTATCACGGTGTGTGTGATTAGTAATCTGATGGACTTGAGCATGTGCTGGGGGATGGAGTTCTCAGCAACCACATTTGTAGGTCGTGCTGGATTCTAGAAGTTGTAGTTAGGTGTCGATTCTGGCCCAAACGTGACTGAGACACTTTCTCCTCCCTTCTAGCTGGTGGAATAATGGAGAGTGTGTTATCCAAGTCCTAGGTGGTAGCCCCTACAAACCAAGACTTGGGGCCGGATGAATTTATTAGAGAGCTCTTTGCTTGTTACAGGGTAGAGACTACACAAGGACTTGACTTTAACATTCTCTGACCATGGAGATAGGAATTCATGAAAATTAAACTGGGCAGAGAGGAGTGCCCACTGGGCTTGGTGTGTGTTGATGGTGTTTATGTATTCGAGATTTTTGTGGTTTGTTTAGGTCCCAAAAGGGTGAAGCACTTCTTTGAGCCAGTGCCTCCACTCTTCCAGAGCCAGTTTAACTGCCAGAAACTCCTGATTCCCCACATCATAGTTGTGCACAGATGGAGTCATTTTTCGTGAGTAGAAAGCCACAGAATGAAACTTAATTTTTTCCCAGAATCTTTGAGGCATCAACTTTCACAATGAAAAGTTTGGACGGATTTGGGAGCTGAATTAATTGCTTGCTTGACCTTTTCAAAAGCTTGTGTGGTGACAGGTTCCCTTGGAGGTGTTTATTTGAACAAAACTCAGGAAGTATGATTAGGCCACTTGGTTATTGCTGACACTTTGTCCTTGTACATCAAAGCCCTCTGAGTTCAGATGATGTTCCCCAGAATGCTATTTGAACGCATAATTTGCATCTCTCTCTTTTAACATAGAGCTGATTTTCTAGGAGGCATGCCAGGAATTGCTTCATGTGCTATACAGGCTTGATGAGGTCTGGGAAATATAACAAAATGTTGTCAGTGTATTCTGTGATTAATTTTGCTATCTTGACATGTAACATGTAATAACTGTAACATTGAAATACCACTGGTTCTGAAGATTGCTTATACGCCATGACCTGGTAATGGCCATAAGTGGTGCCAAAGGCAGATTTCCATTCGTCCCTAACACAGATATGCACTAGATTATAGGCATTTCCAAAGTCCAGATTTGTGAACACCTTGGCCTCTTGCAGTTGTTCCAGAGCAACAGGGACAAGTGGTAGTTAGATACCACTCCTAGTTTGCAGTGACCTAATTGAGGCCTTAGTAGTCTATGCAGGGTCTAAATCCCATCCTTTTTCCACAATAAAAGAACCCTGGTAACATTGGTGAATGAACGTTTTCTTGTTTGAGAGCTTCAGCGACATACACCTCCATAGCTTGTGTTTCTTTCTAAAAGAGTAGCTGTCAGAAGCTCAGTTGGACAATCTTTCAATCTTGTAGGCCTGGTAGCCTTGGGCTTATTGAAAACACCACAAAGCTCTTGCTGCTCCCCAGGAGAAATCAATTTTCTGGGCTGTCAACTGTTATGGAGGCCATGGTAATAGGTGACAACTAATGAGAATAGTTTGGCCAGGGAATAATGTACATTCTCGTTTCATGAAATCTGTACGTCATGCAGTTGCATACAAGGCAATCAGAGGATGATGGGAAACTTGCTTGTAACTGTGACCAGAAACAAAATGCTTTACATCATATTTTAAACTTTATATACTGATTAGGAAACATCAGGAGTGGGTTTGAGGTGAAGTTGACCATTTAGAACCCTTATATACTATGAGTGGAATTGAGACCATGTGTTTGGGATCAGTAGTCTGGTAACCATGAGCATGTTTGCTGGGAGATGGAGTCCTTAGTGCCAAAGCTGCACTGGGTTCTGAGAATTGTAGTTAGGCGTTGATTCCAGTGCATATGTGTCATGCATGTGAATTTATATTGTTTTTTCACTGATATTGTAAGGTATTCTTTAATACATGTGTTTTTTATAAAACTTGCTTTGAACTGCCATATCAGCATTCCTCTTGGAACTTGTGTAGTAATTCAACTCAGTTTTGTTTTATTTGTTCAGCATTTTTAACAGTAGATACCTAACAAAGAAGCTATACAGGAATCCAGATGTACTGGTAGAAAAAGAAAAGTGTAAATTTTACATGGTTGCCAATAAAGTACTGTTTAAAAAAAATCAGCGAACAACTGTGAACAAAGTTATAGTAAAGTACTGCACTATCTTGCATGGTAGAAAGTAACATGTAATCTAGTGAATTTGCTCATTTTGGCTTATGCTTAAAATGTCTTACAGTAGATGCAATAAACAGCTGGGCATAGGGTTAAGGTTAGCAATATGCCTTGAAACTAAGCCTTTAGGTGTGATGGGTTAGTGGTTAAGGCTTTGTACTACACAGTGAATGTTATTTGTTCAGTTGTTGTACCTTAACCTTTTGCTCAGGTGGTATGCAGCAATTGAATTGAATTGATGAATTGTTGGTGGTGTTTCACATCAGATATGGATATATTACAGAGTTTTACTGAATATCCTGTTCATTTTCTATTTTAAAGTTTTAACAGTACCTTGTTGGCAAATCCATTTCCAGTTAATTTTTACAATGTAGATTTATAGATAGCTTTCGTATAATTCGATTATTTTATTTCCCAGAGATCATGAAACTTTTTTCTTCTACAGTATGCAGATGAGTCTGTCCACAGAAAAAAGAATAGGTGTTAGATGCCAGAACTTGCATACTCCTCTATGTTTGTTCATGCAGGGAAAAGTCTTGTCTAGACATCTTGGTCATTGTAGGTCATCCAGGACAGGATCTTTGAAAAGACAATTTAGGACCTGCAAACACCATGGACAGATTTACAGCGTATGCTAGTAGCATTGTGGAGGTTACACTTAGAGCAAATGCCAATGACTCGCCCTTTGACCTGTTCAGGTCAGCTCCTGAGTCAATATTGTCCTGAATTTGCCATCATGTCTGCTAAGAATGTTTCTCCATGAGCCTGGATGGTTCTTTATAGGTTTGAAAACTTAGCTGGGGGCCACTGAAGAATTTCCTGCTTTGGAGGGTCCAGTCTGACATGTTCTTTTTTATGACCTTTTGCTCTGCTCCAAGATCATTTTGTTAGGATCCTGCTTCATTTATCTTAAGATATTTGCCCTGTAATAGGGTCAAATGTAAACCTGTGTAAGTCTGTCTTTTAAAAATGTCAAAATCCTAAAGCTGGTTTTACAAGGAATTCGCCAAAAATCAACTTCTATCGGTTGGTTTCAGTGAGAACACGTTGACAGACAGCAGGCTCCTTCCTTTGTATGGTAGTACTTCAAAATTAATCTCACCGTACTGCAGTAATTTTATTGTGTTTCTGTATAAGGTATTTTCATTTGTGTATATTCCTATGCACATTTTATGCTTGGTATGATCATTCATAAAAATCTGAACAGAATATGACTTTATTGGCTTATTATTGGCTGCTATATGTGTGTGTGTGTGTGTGTGTGTGTGTGTGTGTGTGTGTGTGTGTGTGATTGTGTGCCCTGCAATGGGGTTGGTACCCTGTTTAACGTGAGGCAGGGCCCCAGGGATAGGTTCCAGGCCTCCCACAGCTCTGTTCAGGATAAGCAGTATACAGAATGAGTGAGTAAAAAGAAAATATAGTAGGGTTTTTTTGAATGGTTAATTGCTCTGGTTTTGTAAACAGATTTTTTTTCTAAATAAAAAGGAACCCAGTGAGACAACACTTTGGAACATTTATGGTGTTCCTTTTTTCCTTATTAGCTAATGTACAGAGTCAGTCACTTCCCATGAAAATCTGATTGCATTACAACCCTACCATAATCGTCTGGTGAGGAAAATTGTGAAGTCTAATGCAACCACTGCTCAAGCGTGATGAGAGAAACAACAAATCCAGGAAGTGTAACGGCTCAAACTCAAAGACCTGTCAACCATGTTTGAGGCATTTAGTGAAGGCCAATGCAGAGAGACATCTATGAGGGATCCATTTGGCGGGTTTCTTTTATTCTCTATGTGTAAGAGCTCATTTGTCATGTAGTAAGAGTGAGCGTGTAGAAATGTGACCCTCTGTTTTTTCTTTTTTACCCGACCCGATAGCTGGTGCTCCATCATTGTCTGGCCTGATATCCGTGGCTGTGCTTTCCTCGACCCCTCCCATGTACTTAACTTAAAGTTGTTTTCTTTTCCTCCTGCTGATTCTTAGCTCTTTCCCACCATTTCTTTTTCCTGACCTTTAGATTTTTTTCCCTCCTTCTTCCTTTGACTTACTCACAACTATTCTCAAACTTACACACTTTATAGCTTTGTGTTTGCCGCTTATCAACTCTCTTTCTGCTTTCTCATTTCTTCACTGTCCTCCCTCTTTTGTGTCTTCCTGTTATCTTTGTTTGTGTCCTGCTGTTTCTTAATTTTGATAATCACTGAAACCCAGTGTGTGTGTGTGTGTATGTGTGTGTGTATGAACAGACAGATTTATCTCCTTGCTTGTTTGTGGCCAGCAGCTCTAACCAGGTGCTGATAGAAATAAAGCAGTTTTAGCAGACGGAGCTTGGATTTCCCAGGAGACCTCCAACTGTTTTTTTTCTTTCATCAAAGATGTAAGCAGGAATAAAGTGTGTAAAATTACAGAAATTTTGCCACATGTGAATGTGATTTTGTCCAAGCTGTCAGGCAGCAGCAGGAGTGTATCAAAGCTCGGAAACAGAATCATTTCACTTTAGATAATTTTTGGTTCTTGGTACTAAACAGACCCCATTTTAAGAATGATGCAAGCATTGTTCTCTCTGAAACACGGGATAATTGGGGGGAGCATTAAACACAGCTATAACATTAATCTCATGTGGTCAGACTTCTTCATATTGAGCTCTTTAAGTGGACTGTGGAGCTGGAACTGCCAAAAACAGCTTAGAGTTACTGGGAGAGCTGCGCCATTCTCCCGTGATCCGTGTGATTTAAGCTTTTTTCCCCCCACATTTGCATTAACAGCCACATCATTTTCAAACCTTCATGTTAACGTTAACTATGTATTTTTCAGAGATTTTCATGTATGATTGCAAACTTAATGGATCCGGTATAAATGCGCAAGCGACTTTTCTTTCAAAGATGAAAGGGTTTCAATTTTGGTATCAACATTAGATTCTCTAGTGTCTTATGGTAGATCATTTTGAACTTTTATTATGAAGAAGTGAGATTTAGGCTGATTTTGTTCTAGCCCGACTGTAGAATCATTTACTGACACTTTTTAAAAACAAACAAAAATTATTTTTACATGACCATGAAGCATAATCCACTGAAACCACACAACGACACTTTCCATAGACCGTGAACTTCATATAATTCTACGGCAGAACCTGTAGTTTCATAGAAAAGTGACGCTTAAAAGAAAGTCCTTTAAATAATTTCATTAAATCACTTTCCCTCTGGTAGTTTTGGGAACATGTAGTCCTTTATATTTTATCGTTACAATGCTGATGATAATATTCGTACAGAATTTCACAGTTTAATCACTTTTGTTTATTGGAGTTTTGTTCTGTTTCAGGCCCAATGTGTGTGGTTCTCGATTCCAGCCTTACTGCTGCCCAGGATGGAAAACACTGCCTGGGGGAAACCAGTGTATAGTTCGTGAGTAGTACTACTGTGTGTCATGACTGAGCTAAAGTGGTCCGGGAAGTTTTTGTTTTGAGAAGTGATGGGTGATGTGTTAAGGGGTCGATAAGGGGAAATGGAAAGTGGGAAGGTCTATCAGGAAGACTACAGCACAGCAGCTCCTCTGGCTATACTCTAGAACCTATATTTAAAGCTATCCATGTGAACTTTAAAATGTTATATTCATTTATTTACTTTGAAGTACAGTATATACGGGTCGTAACTAAATTTAAAAGGCAAACTGTGTAGTGCGAGAAAGAAGATTGTTCATCTGGACCCTCCAGTGGGTCACGGTGATTAAATCAAATACAGTAGCAACTAATATACTGGCATCATTCACTCTTAATTTCTAGTAATAAAGAAAGACTTACAAAGTTTCACAATTAGTGCTTGTTAAAATGTTCTGTGCTAATATTCACAATCAATCATTAAAATGAGCACAATTTGGCATGAAATGAAAGCACAAATGAATGTATGATCATGGAACAGTGATGTGAGAGCACTTCAGCTCTGCAAGCACTGACACATGCACGCTTCTTCTCCCATAATTAGCATTTATTTTTAAAAACTGTGCTTTGCGCACTCAGGTAGATCCCCCTAGTACTCTTTATTGAAGGTAGTATTTAAACCCGATCACGTTAAACATAGCACAGAAAATTTATTTCTAGCAGCACATGCCAGGAGCAACGTTGTCATGATTGATTGGGGGTTATTAATTTCTTCATCAGTATCAGTATATATATAAGGACTAAAAATTTACTCAGTTTAGTCACTCAATCATTCAGATGTGAAAAAAATTGTATCAAGGCATAATATAAAGTAATCCATGTATGCAGATGAGGATGTCTTCTTTGCTGCCTGACTTGACCCTATCTATACTGTAAAAAGCTATTAGTGCATAATAATGTGATTATTCCATAACTGCTTCATAATCATATTGTTTATTTTTCTTCACCTTCCATCATTTTTCCATTCTCTCAGCAATTTGTAGGAACTCCTGTGGCGATGGCTTCTGCTCGAGGCCAAACATGTGTACCTGCTCCAGTGGTCACCTTGCTCCCAGCTGTGGAGCTGCAGCTGCTGCAGGTAAGAAAAACCCATGATATAGTCATATATATTAAAAAAAAAAAAAAACTTTTAAAAAGCAGGGAAAAGTTAAATTTTTTGAACCCTCATAATAAATTTTACAAATATGTGGCACACCAGTCCTGTACAGCATGTGTTTGCATACAAACATACATATAGAGAAATGAAACCCATTCATCTGTGACATGTTTAATTCAAACCAGTTTTCCAGGAATATGTTCTGTTTCCTGTTTTAAAAGACAAATGTAGCAAAACTGCTGCCGTGGCAGTTTTCACTCAGGCTGCATTTGTAGGAGCACGAAAGGGTTTACTGAAATGCAAACACGCACAAGAACACAATTAAAAAAAAAAAGTATGAGGTGAATTTGAATCTCCTCCACGTCCCTCCATTCTCTTGGAAGTTTATCGCCTGAGTGTTTCCTACAATCACATCGGATTGTTTGGCTCGGCAAGTTTTTTGCAATCCCTGCAAATATTTCTATTTATTCATATGTTTATGACCTGGAGAAGACCAAACGTGAGAATGATAATTCCATGATACTAGGGCTGCATGTTTTGATCAAAAGGTTACCTTGTGATTATTTTGACACATTTAAATTGTGATATGTACTGTAAGTATTAAATGAATCATTTAATATTGATGCTTATGTCTCTAAGCTGAAAGCAAATAATGGTCATAAAAGTCGCAATTTATATTTCCTGTCTAGTGTATTCATTAGTTTATGAAATTTCCCCCTAAATTCTGCTTGCATGGATTCGTATTGCAATTTAGATTTTTACATGACTAATTGTGGAGCACTATATAATACCAAATCCCCAAATTCATGTAAAAACAGTTATTATGTAGTGCTGATGAAATGCGTTTAACAGTAACAGTAATAATCCGATAACTACAAATGATCAGATTTTGGCCGTACTTCAGTCAGCTTATTGAGCTGCTTAAGATACAGTTCAACATAACTATCCAGTTTTTTTTTTTGAAAATAAAAAGCAATGTTAATCATTTTTTTCCTTGGATTATAAGGATTTGGTTTAAGAAAAATGAAAAAATATTAAAAAATGAAATAAATATAAAAAAAAATAAAAAAGCATGAAATTACAAAGCAGCATTTCCCGAGATAACATGTTACTCTGTGAATATCTACAGTAGGCAGAAACCATGCTAGAAGCCAATTTACCCCTGCTTCTGACTAATAACTGGTTTAATCCTTAATAACAAGCACATCCACAACAATATTGTGCCAATCAATATTTTCGAGATAATATTCATAAATGCTTGATGTATCATGCGGACAATGTATTAGTTAACCGCTAGTGACTTTGACCATTATTCATCCATTTCTCGACGGGAACAGTGTCCAGGACAAACAAACTGACACTTAACTTAAGGCTGTGGTCTCACAGGTTGTAAAATTATACAGTCAGTTGCCTCCTCATGGTGAATCAGCCCTGCAATTTTTCAGGAATCTTAGAGGGCTGACACATTATGAAACTGCACGCGATCTTTTATTTTAAACCTCCAAACACACACTCATCATCTTTGGCAAGGTTACTGAGATTTGATAGATCAGTAATAACATCGTTCATAAAGCTGAATGACTGAGCCGTCAAGAGAGCAGCCATGTTTATGACTCGACGATGAATCTGTAATTACTCCATGAATATCAAACCACGGTGATGGCTGCTGGCCACTTTTAGCTGTGTTCAAGGAGTCACAGCTGCATTCAGTACTAAACCAATCCTCCTCTGTCTTAGTCTTTACTATAATTTTGAATTAATTGGCTGGTCCATGCATAGTCAGTTGTCAAACTGTCCAGTGGTATGTGAGATGTGTGTGAGACATGGAGAGGCCTTCACAAATTGCTGTAAAACATATGGAGAGAGAGTGAAAGGAAGTAAGAGAGAGAGAGAGAGAGAGAGAGAGAGAGAGGCCGGTCAGATTTCATGGGGAGGGAAGACAAAGCTGGAGGCTAGGGGTGAACCAAAAAATTTCAGCCTTGAAAACGGCCAAAAATAACACTGGCGAATTTGTAGGTTTTAAAAAGCCATGCAATCAATTAATGCTTTTACATTAAGCGTTAATGCTTTCAATTAATTGCATTTTTTCTCAAAGGCATAAAAAACAAGAAAGTGATTGCTGTTAATTATAATGAATTAACTATTATTTAATAACAACTACCACTAATCATAAACGAACAATTACATTTAACCAGTCTATAAAGCATTAAAAGCACACATGCACACATGTAATCTAGCAAAAGCTACAGTATGAAGTGTGAGAGGAGAATGTGACTGATCTTCCTCCAGTTCCACTCTCTCCATGTACATTTAAATAACGCTTAGGGGTTTTAGATATTTTCTCTCATTTCTTTTCTCTCAGATATCTGCAGCTTTGCGTCTGAATTCAATGCATGCAAAAATGTAAATAAAATAAGCAAACAAAAAAGTGCTTTCCTACTGTAGTACACATGACACATTTTTTTTGTTGACAGTTTTGTTTGATGGCATCTCTGCTTGGACAGGACAAACAGACTGGTCTATTTACACACACACACACACACACACACACACACACACACACACACACACACACACACACACACACACACGCACACACACACACGCACACACACACACGCACACACACATACTACTTGGGAAATTAGGATAATTTTTCCCTAATAGAAATACCATACAGTATGCCTCTCTGAACAAGCTTTTGTATAAACACAAACGTTGGCCAAGAACTCGAAATTGTTCTTCAAACAACTCCGGGGAGCGAGTACACTTAAAAGTATTCTACTGGGAAGTACTGGGATTCCACACTCTCAAAGATGGTAGAATCTATTCCACAATTATTGGCATCCATTTAGATGAGAGGCAAATGTGTTCATAAAATAAACATTACACACAGTGAGTTAACCGGAGAAGCTTCAGACCTTTTCTGCAACATAAATTCTCGTAAGATCGCCTAATGTTTTTTTCCTCAAAAACATTTGGCAAAATAGTATTTAGAATAAATACATATAAGCTACAGGGAATTATCCCTGCCTTCTTATACATTTGATAGGACTGTGCATTTGGCAGAATGTAAAAGCATGTATGGACATCATATTATATAGAGAGCATAGTGAGTAGAGGGTGTCCTTAAACCCTTTCCCTTGCTCTGTTATAAAGATATGCACGTATATACAGTATGTGTAGAAGCCAGATCAGCCATAAATGCTTTATTGTGTTATTATTCTAGTCAAATTACACAAATTATTTATGCAAGGATTAGTAAGTTTAGCATCTCAGTCCTCTGTTCTTTCAAATGGATAATAATCATGTCTTGCTGGACTGAGTGGACAAACTTTAAAGACTTACGAAAAGCCGGTTGAGCTCAGGAGATTAGACTGGTATTTCTGCAGCAGCTATACAGGCTAACTGCTGCCTGACCTTTTTTCGGTGTCAATTAATGAAACACTGGCTATGTTTACATGATGTTTTTACTATTCCAGATGAATTCAGTGTGATCATAGATTCCGAATAAACTGTTTAGATCCTGAACTGGACGTTCAACAGACAGTCTCTGTTTATTTATGTTGTATATAATCTGTCCAAAGTTACAGACATACATGGGTTGGGGTTTATTGTCAGCATTACCAAAACAACAAAGCCCATGCTTGGTTTTTATTTGCACTGCTTAAAACTGTAAGTTTTAAAGGATTACGGTATTCATCAAAGCATAATTTACGTGTGATTCATTAATGAAAAGGAAGAGTGGATGTATTTTGTATTGGCTCATAATTTAGGAATAACGTTGTTCTGGTTAAAAATAACATACAATTTGTGTGCTACAGTAGTTCAGTGGTTAGGGCACTGGACTGTTAAAGGTCATGAGGTCAAACCCCAACTTTGACAAACTGCAATCGCTGGTCCCTTAAGCAAAGCCCTTAGCCCTCAACTGACCAGTTATATAAAATGAGATAAATCTAGATCTAACTGGATGAACATGTCTGCCAAATGCCATGAATATTAATGGTACACATGATGCTAAATTATAATGCCTATACTTACCTTTAATGTTACCCTTATTATAGACAACTTTTGTGAATAATTGCACAAATTTCACAATTGCTTCCTAATTATTTCATTTCCTTTGCCTAAATGTATATATCCTCACTAATTATCAATCACAGAGCCAACTTTTCCCATGTGAATTAAAATCTATTATGGTTTATTGAAATTTACAACATGAATTGTTTTCTTGCCAGGCGATTTTATTGCACAAGGAGTAGAATGGTAAACAAATGCATATGCAAAGGGCATACACAGACATAGCTATTGCTCTTTTTCTTGCATTGGATTAACCTTAATCAGCTTATTTTACTTTGGCGTGAATGTTTTTATTCCCACTGACCTATCACTTGGATTATTTCTGAATGTTACGCATGAAAACAGAAGACAATATGAAAAACTGGTTTTAGTAATCCCGCATTAATGACGCATTAATCTCAAATTTTTTATTGTAGTTCAGTCCTGTAATGTCCGGTGTATGAACGGAGGCGCCTGTAATGAAGATTCCTGCGCATGTCTGAAGGGATATACAGGGACTCACTGTGGACAGCGTGAGTAACGCTTCCATCTCAATCGAATACTAAGAACTTCATATTTACATGTTCATTATTCATACTGTAGGTACATGTATAACATTGATTAGCAACGCTAAACTCTAAGCTTATCATTTACAGCTGTTTGTGAGAACGGGTGTCAGAATGGCGGGCGTTGCATTGGACCAAACAGATGTGCGTGTGTTTATGGATTTACTGGTCCACAGTGTGAGAGAGGTAAGTCAAAGTTGGAGTTAATATTAAAGATGGACCTTTTTGCTTTTCTCACAGTTTTAGCTGTAGCCAGTTTTCACCCCATTGTAAGTCTCCCCTCCCCAAACACACACACACACACAATAGCTCCCAAGATAACAGCCGTAAAACAGCTACGACTTGCCAATACCATTTCCTTTCTTTTTAAGCCTTGTTTTCCTGCTTAGCTTGTACAGTTTAGCGTGAGAAAAGCACAATCCAAGTTATCAGTCTGGAGGTAGGTCAGTAGGGCCAACTTCTATTTTTCCATTTTATTCCTCCAACTGGTCATTAATTGTAAGCCAGTTCTAAGAACTGGTTTGAAACATGAACTTAGTGATACACCTTATAGAATATACTATAACAGGGTAGTTTAGACTGAGGTTAATTTTTTGAATGCTTGGTTGATTAGGTAATATGGGTGAGAATAAAAAATAGCTCTGCTTCACTAAACATTTTCTTGGGTTTCAGCCATTAGAGAATGAGTTTGAAACTCAAAAAACATGATTTTTAAAATAAATCTTTCTTGAAGTTTGTTTACACAGATTGTGCCATGTACTTAGCAGCTATTAGCCAATAATGATGTATAAAAAAAGCTTAATCTGGTCGACAAGAGCTTTGCTACATATATTTTAAGGAAGTCTGTCCATTTGAGTTTTAAATTGTAATCTAGGAAAATTTAAGTATTTCATGTCATAGACAGTCTGTAAAATCAGTCAGCAAGTCTAGGGATGCTGTGCCACATGACCTTACCTGAAGCTTAGTGAGTCTACAGAAAGTAAAAGGCAAAAAATATTGTTGGAAAGCAAATGATCTGTATATCCACTTATTGTGAGAAGTTAAAAATAGTCCTAAACAAATAATTAATATAAGGTACTGAATAATGCGTTACTCCCAGATACTACAAAAACAATGACTAATGTATGAAATGAATGGGCTGAGTTAGTCATGGCTGTTTGCGTTGTCTCTCAAACCTTGCTAGTGACGCATTACTCACTGTGTTTATCAAGACAGATTTTTACTCAACACAACAGAAATGTCATTACTAACTATTTTTTAGACCAGACGTTAATTTTGCTGATTAAAACATAAAACCTTACATAATTTAGCACACGGCCATGCAATAAGAATAAAGTTCTTTGCTACATGGTGGTCATTTTCAGCAAAAAAGGAAAATGGAGTTACCACACTCTGCTACAGTAAGTTAATAAATATACATAGTGCTCCTCTCAAGATATGCCATATAATGGAGAATCATGGTCTCAAAGCAAGGGCCATAAATTTGGATTGCTTTTTCATTACGAGCCATGAGTAGAAGTCTTTACATGTCCCAAACCTTGGGTGTGACCGGAAACAGACCTGTGGAAATCTTACCTTAAACCGATTTGCATTAATTAATTTTTGAAAAAAAAAAACCTGATGTAAGGTGCAGCCAAGCATAGCTGCACCTGACTCGAGTAGTCCTTGCTGAGGATGCAAGGGCCTGATCCAATATATGATCTGAACAGAAAGAGAGCACAATCCCTATACTGGATTAATTGGTCTTTCATTAATTAACAAGCAACCGTGGTTAAAGTTATAGAAACAGCTTGTGAATTTGTAGCAAAAATTGTTTAGCTCTAGTCATTTTCAAAGAGTCAAAATGTCCAAGACCTTCCACATGAGATATCGTGGAGGGCATGGGGTGAAGGATCCAAGTGCAGAGAAAATGCTTAAATGCGGGTTTAGAGAGCATGCACAGCGTTTCCAGTCACTGAGCTCCACGGCAGGAATGGAGTAGTGCAAAGCCGGTGTGTGTGCTGACAATGGAAACAGGATCAGTCACACAGACCTGGGAGACATGGAACGCAGGATTAATTTGGCGCATGGGTAATGGCAGTCAATTCTGACGAAACATTAATGATGTGAGAGATCATGAACTGGCCGATGAACTTTGGCAAGAGTCTCTTGTTTCTTTTGTCCTACTTCTGGTAGGTCACGAGTAGAGAGCAGGACTCTTTGGAGCGGCTGAGGAGTGGTTATAGCGCTTGCACTGAAAATGGTCACAGAGCATTGCGATTGGTTGCAAGCTTGTTGCCATGTCCTTTTAAAGTATTGAGTGAAGGCTTGGGCTGAAGGGACTGCAGTTTCTTTGCCCTGGGTGGGCATCATTGCTGATAACTGAGGCAGCACTAAAAAGCTTACACTCCTGTGGAGGAGGTTCGGAGCGAGCTGTGGGCATACTCGATCCAGGGGAGAAATTGTGAGACCATGCATCTCAGTGATTTCTCTAGTTCTTGGTTCATGCACTTGGTTTGACCATTGCTCTGAGGGTGGAACCCCAATGAGAGCCTGGGTGTGGTGGCAGTAAGGCCACAAAAGACATTCTAGAATTGTGCCTAAAACTGTTGGTCCGTTTTCGAGACTATGTCTAATGGAAGTCTGTGGACTTGGAAGGCCGTGGAAAATGGAGAGTTTAACCAGTTCCTTGACAGATGGAAGCTTGGGTAGCGGAATGAAACGTGCTTGGTGTTTTGGGATCCTGGACCATATGACAGGGTGAAATTGAATTGTGAAAGAATATAGACCAGTGTGCCTGACTGGAGTTAAGTCTCTTGGATAACTTGAGATATTTGAGATTCTTATGATCCGTTCAGACCCTTTCAGCCATTGTCTGCATTCAAGAGCTAGCTTAACTGCTATCAATTCATGATGCTCAATGTCATAGTTACGTTTAGAGGGCATGAGCTGACGAGAAAAGAAGGAGCATGGATGAAGTTTGTTGCCCTTAGGTGTTCTTTGAGAGAGCAGAACCCGAACAGAACCACCAGGTACACATTATGGTGTTGAAGGCGGTCTTCCACTCATCATCGGCGCTCATCCTTACCAGATGGTAGGCATTTCTTAGGTCTAGTTAGGTGAAGAGACATCCTGGAGCAATTCAAAAGCTTTAGTCTTAAGGGAAAGCAGGTAGTGGTTCTTGACTGTGATCTCTTTCAGCCCTTTGTAGTCGATGTATGGTCAACTTGTCCTTTTTCTCCACAAAAAAAAGCCCGCCCCAGGGGAGGAGGAAGGGCCGATGATTCAGAGATACTGTTCTATGGTTTCTTTCTCTGGACGAGAGGGGGAGTAGAGTCACCTTTTAGGTGGAGTAGTGACAGGGAGAAGATCGATGGCACAGTCGTATAGGTGATGAGTTAAAGAGATGATGCGTGACTTGCTGAACACCTGGCAGAGATTGTGATACTCAGCAGGAACCTTAGATTAGCTGGTGATCTCCCTGAGAGATGGGTAAGGTCTTTCTTGTGGCAGCAGAATGAGGGCACAAGGAAAGGCAGGTAGAACTCCAATCCAGGATGCTCCTTCTTACATAATCAGTGTGAGGGTTGTGTAGTCTTAACCATGGAAGGCCTAAAACTATTGGTGAAGGAGCGTTTTTAATGAAGAGGAAAGCTATGGTTTCAGTGTCGTTCCTGAAAAACCAAAGCAAAGCTCTGGGCAAGAGTAGTGTCTAGGGCGCCCTTGCAACGCTAGTACTACCAGGGGATCCAACCTTTTAACGGACAGGTTTGTGTGTCAGGGCTGGTTTGACCACAGTAAAAGCATGCGCCATTGTCCTTCCGACATTGGTGTTTCTTGGGTTAAATTTGCATGTGATCGACCTGCAGGATCTATGGGAGCTCAGGTGGGTCCAGGGCAGAGACTGGTGCTTGTAGGATGAGGGGCTGATGATGCTATTTTTGTCAGGTTCTTGTCTGGGTGTCAACACCCATTGCCAGATCAATGAGTCCCTGAAAGTTGGAGTTGTGGGAGTAAGCTTTATGTACTGGGTAGCATAAGACATACCGCATGACCCATTTTTTTTTTTTTTACACATCTCTCTTTGTGTTTTCCTCTCTGCTCTATTCATTCAGTACTTTACATGCACCGTTAAGGTTATAGCTTGACTAAGCCCTTTTATTATACTATATGGATAGTTAGTACTATTATACTGCTTTACCACTTCCCTCAGCAGCCAGTGCAACCATGGGCTTGTCTTCTAAGAAAACACTTTGTGGAGAGGGGGCGGAGGATCTGGAAATAAATAAGGCAAGGTTCACAATGAGAGTGGTGCTCATTTCTTTTTGGATATTTGACAAAAAGTAAGTAGAATAAGCAGAGAGAGAGAGAGAGAGAGAGAGAGAGAGAGAGAGAAGCAAAAAAAATGAAGTTGCCAGCTGTGTACACAAAGCAAAGCCTGGCCAAGCCAGCATAAACAGTCTGGGATTGTTGGTCACTGGACTCCCCTGCCATCTAGTCCAATGCTCCCTCTATTTCTAAGTCCCATACTCTCCCAAACTCTCTCTCCCTTTGGTCTCCTTCAGGCACCCACTAGCCTCCTGACACAATTTTGAACCCCACACAGCTCATTCTTAGCTCTTGCCTCATGTCTGGAGGGAGCTGTTAATGCTCATCCGTCAGCAAAGACATGAAGTATTTATACAAAATGTCAGGATATTTAAGTCTCAATCTCGTAAAAGGCATTGTTTATTTAATGAGGATTTAAGGATTTTCATTAGACTATGCCCTAAAGTTAAATTACAGACTAGTTTTGTGCTCAACATGCTTGCTTAGAAATGGAAATGTATGTCTCATAGCTAATGTTTCTGTTTTAATTTATTGGTTTCTTCATGCTTGATGCTTTCACATGAATGAATGACTGTGCTTCTTGATGTTGGCCACTTCCCAAGAGGTGAAACCCATCCAAAGACTTAGGACTCTTGCCCATGTGTCCACTCTCCTGATCTAGTCACTCGGCAGTGGTACACCCCTGTACAGCATGGGTAAAGCACATATTTAAGGGTTAGCAGGTTCATTGCAATCATGTCACTGTTGATGCAATGGAAAGCAAGGGAATGCATCTATTAAGTTTCACATACTCTAGTATGTCCCTTGAGTAAAAAATAAATGAGGGTAAAACACAGGCATTCATTACTGTGCCAAGTTAAATGTGAAGATTGGGGGGTCTTCTGTGGTAAACACTTAACGTGTGCAGCCGAAGAACAACAACATGATTAGTATGCATACAAGTTTGAGTAGTTTATTGGGAAGTCAGGAATAATAGAAAGTCTAGAAAGAAGCTAAGTGAGTAAGATCTCAGTATTTTCATAAAAGCTCATAGATATAGCTTATTAGCTGGAATTTGCTTGAAAAATTATATCTACAGGAGAATTCCTGAGAGATAATTTGCGCATTTGTTTTACTGAGAAAGTTACAATGGGTAAAGGTTAAGGAGGCTGTCATGAGCTCTGGGTTAATTCATTTCCCTCGTGGATACATGTGTGCACTGCATTATCACAAACAGTGGCCCCTGTTGATGAATGCTGCATGTTCATTCAGCAGTTGAGTACTTGCATGCTTGAGGAAAGCATGATCACTCACTGCTGGAGATGGTTATTTGGAGCAGAGAGGAATTTCATGGACCCCCTGCAGGACTCTTAATTCTCAGCTTGTGGTGTTCTAATTCTGAAGCTATCCATAATGACCAGCTAACCACTGGAATGCAGAAGTGTGAGCAGAAGTTGAAACAGAAGCTTGCAGAGAAAACTCTGCTGTTGGTCATTAAACTCTGGAGCTCTGCACATGGAGGAGATGGAGTTGACTGTCCTGTTTAGATGTCCTGTAAATCACATGGCTGTAAAACCATAGGGTGACCAATCCAGGAAAAGTTACAGTCCTGATGGGATGTGATTTACATCGAGCCTCTAATATTCTCCTTCTTCTTATGAGGGGCCTCTCTTGTCAGTCCTGTGTGAATGGAGCCATTCTTCTCCCATATGGAGTTAACATTCTGGTCCCCAAGTATACTGGAATTTTTTAAAGCTTTCCAGTAACCCTGTAGTCCAGTACTATGTCACTATAGGACAATCATTTACCCAGTGCAGAATATGTCAATTTCTTTTACATGTTGTACTTGAGAAGGTTAAACCCAAACCTTACATAGCTCTAGAGGTGTTGCACTATTTATGGCACGCCTATCATTTTATCTAGATAGAAACATTTAAGCCTGTTTTATGACTACTACTTGCCATGCTTCCAAATAACAGGAAGGGGTTTTAGAACAAGGGGCTAAGGCAGTTCAGAAAGGCCACCCTGTGAAACAAAAAGGTCCAAATGTAACGCCCACCTGTGCAATGATTGGCCAGTAGTGACATGTGAAAGAATTTCACCAGTGTGCTTGTGCCTCGTCTTATTTGTTGCCCAGCCAAAAAAACCTCTGAAAGTACAAAACAATGAATGACCCAGTTTCTCCAAAATTACTTTGGGTGGTCCTTAGAATAAACAGAGGTTTTTATTTTTCCACACGTACATTACAACACAGTGAAATCCTTTCTTCACAGATCCCAGCACAGCTGAGGTCAGAGCACAGGGTTAGCTATGATATGGCGCCCCTGGAGCAGGTATTGCTCAAGAGCCCAACAACAGCAACCTGGTGGAGCCGTGGCTTGAACCACAAATCTTCCAAACAGTAACTCAATGCTTTAACCCTTTAAGCTACCACCTGATGTTTTGAATGAACCAATTGACAAACTAGTCATTAGTGGCCTACTGTAGATAAAATGTTCTCCTCTTTATTCAGATTTTGAACCTGTCAGCATTAAGTTGCATCAAATTGGAGAAACTTCTCAGTCGTAAACTATAGAGCATGTTTTTTGGCAGGAGTTAAGACTCCCTTAGTATTAATTGCTGTGCTAGAATGGGCCCCAAGGCTTAAGAGTTCCAGACCAGATTAGACATCATTCCTTCACTGAGCCAATTTCTCATTTATCTGCCCTCTTTCATGACAGCTTATCACATTTGGCCCATTAACATAGTAAATGATAAAGGTAGGCCAAGACCCTTTAGGGTATAATGAACTGAAATTCTCAGAATCAGATTGCAGTGTACACTGATACCCTTATCTTGGCCTCTTTACCAATGTAAATTCCATACATTCATTCAAGAGCTTCAAACTTTTTTTGTTGTTCTTCTTCAAGTTCTGTCATGTGATTTGCACTAAGTCTCTCTCTCCGAATCATGGACTCCCTGCTGGAATCATCTGGCACAGGTTCAGTGTAGTGACTAAATGGAAAAGGCTTGCACAAATGAGATGGGGGTGTAAGTGAAAGGTTTTGATCAATCACGCTACTTGAGCTGTAATCAGTCAAAATTGCTTCCGAATGTTTTCTGCGTCACCCTTGTATAGGTCCTTGTTGCTAATCTGTTTTGTGAATTCGATCCATACATTCGTTCATTGCCAAGCATCTCTTTTAAGCTTGGAGGGTTGGTTCTCGGCAAGGTGTTATAGTCCGTTCTGTTAAAACAAGCTGCTGGGCTTAGTTTGGCCTCACAGTGCTTTGCTGAGTTATTCTTTAGTTATTCTTAAACACACACAGACAGGACCGCACTGAACTTGGCCAGATTTTCACTTTGTCCCTGAATCTCTGGAGTATTACTTTCCAGCAGATGAAACCAACTGGTAGACTAAATCAGGTCCTGTCCTTTTCTCACTTACTTGCGTCCTCTTAACCAGATTAACCAGACACCAGACTTGACTTCATTTTTTAAATTAAAGTTTTTACACCAAATGTATGCATTCAAGTGTTCCCTAATATTTTTTTCCAAGAACCTTAGACTTGACCAGGGTATTATATTTTGGTGCCATTGCACGAGCCAAAGCCTTTACTCCTGATTTGTTTGTAATCTATGTTCAGAACATGACTGATTACAGTAATAATCAGTAGGACAGCTGCAGTATAGAGCGAGAGAGGAACTGATGAATTGGGATTAGGATATGGATGGATGCATCTTTGCTGGAGCTTGTTGCTTCATAGTCACAAGCAGGCATTATTAATTGGATCCAGATGTGAATAGGATGCACCCAGCAGGTTGCCTCAGCTTGAGAAGGGCTCACATTCCTGCACTCAAATCATCCAGGAAGGATTGTAGGTCAAGGGTGCACATGAGAGGGGACAGGAAGGGAGAGGAGAGAGGAGATAGTAGGGGACAAAAAAGGGGGATAGCGACAGGGGAGTGGTGATAGACAGGTTTCTCTGCTTATAGCACAACTACTTTTAATGGTTTCTTCTTGACCTACTTTTCCTTTCCTCTGTGGAATGAAAACGATTTCCCTTTCATTATACCCGAAGTTATAACATTCTACCTAAATATGATCATGACTACTGGAAAGTATCTAACCCTCCTGAGAACTTTGAAGTAATCTTGTTCTTCTGATTTCTCTTCCACATGTGGGTCACAAAAATCATTTGTATGCATCCAGGAGTCCTTCAGTATTTTGTATACATCTAATAATATTTCTAATTTGCCTAAGAATACAATTTACACCTTATTTGAGTATTTTGATTACTCCTCTGATTTTAATTGGAAGTCAATGTGTCGATATGAGAAAATTGAGCTCTCTGTTGAGGCTCCTGTCTGTTGCACTTGCCAGTGTGTACAGTTTATGGGCAGAATTTTGTAGACACATGACCATTATACCCACATGTGGATTTTCCCCTAAACTATTGCCACAACGCTGAAAGCACACAGTTGTATAGGACATCTTTGTTTGCTGTAAGATGACAATTCCCCTTTACTGGACTTAAGGGGCCTAATACTGTTTCAGCATAACACATAATGACAGCTATGAAGACCTGACTCGCCAATACTGGCGTGGAAGAACTGGAGTGGCCTGCACAGAGCCCTGCCATTAATCTCAATGAACACTGCAAATTCCTATAGCCACATTCTATAATCTAGTGGAAACTTTTCCCAGAAGAATGGAGGTTAATATATTGAAAAAGGGGACTACATTTGGATTGGGATGTACAGTATATCAAGCACATATGGTTGTGATCATCAGGTGTTAGGTGACATTTGCTTCTATAGCTTCCTGCTGGAGCTACAAATCTACGTCAACGTCCACCAAGAAGCAAATGAGGTTTAAAAGTAAAGATGTATTTAAAGCATGAACTCTTTTCACATTTGTCTTTTTCAGACTACAGGACCGGACCGTGCTTCACACAGGTCAGCAACCAGATGTGCCAGGGTCAGCTGAGTGGCATCGTGTGCACCAAGACACTGTGCTGTGCCACCATT
Organism: Clarias macrocephalus; assembly: GCA_011419295.1. Taxonomy (NCBI): domain Eukaryota; kingdom Metazoa; phylum Chordata; class Actinopteri; order Siluriformes; family Clariidae; genus Clarias; species Clarias macrocephalus. Next base: position 41,277 of record JAAGKR010002846.1, read on the forward strand.
GGCCGAGCTTGGGGTCACCCGTGCGAGATGTGTCCTGCCCAGCCGCACCCCTGTCGCCGAGGCTTCATCCCCAACATCCGCAGCGGCGCCTGCCAAGGTCAGAGGTCACAGTCTAACGAGGGTTATTTACACATGAAAGTCACACAGGTCGAGGATTAGATCTGTGCTAGGGCTGCATGATGATTGCTGAAGGGGAAATGCAGATTATCTTGAATACACTTACAGTAAAAAGCTGTGGAACTTCCTGTCACTGATCTCTAGCGTCTTTGTAAAATATTTGAGATTTGACCATGCTGCATTAGATCTGATGATGCACCTAAATTTAATTTTCTGAGTGAACAATATATTCAAGTACATTTGGGAAATTTCAGCTATACAAAGTGCTTATTTACAAAGGTCTGCATAAACAACTAAAGTTGCTAACAGCAACTATATAATGCTTTCCCGTTTATGATTAGGTCACGGATATAAATGAGACATTGATTATGTCTCATTTATGAGACAATGGGATATGTTGGGTTATGTTTTGTTTCATAGAGGCTCCTTATCACTGTGAAATTAGTGGGATGGGCTCTTGAAGTGGAGAATAAACTCACTTCAGTTGTATTTAAACATTCAGTTTTTTTGTCAGTGGTTATTAAAGAACCTCTATATTTTTTGTGACTTTACTGATAAGACTGAAAATTCTTTCCTTTCTTGATGTGTTGCCTTCAGCTAAATAATTTACATAAATGCATGTTTTGGCTTCAGCACGTTGCAGCAGGTCTTTACAGAGAATCTGCTAGTGAATGGAGCCGTTTCATGTTTTGAAAACCAAAATGTAGAAAAACGATTTCTACGTTATATTTTGAAATGAAATAAATGAATAAATTTTACTCCTGATCTAGAGTATAGGCTTTACAACCTTTTTCAAAAAGTTCATTTACGACAGTCATTTAACATATTTTTCACCCTGTACATTGAGTCTTTTAGTCTATTGTACATTCAGTCCCAATTACTGGACGATTTTCTTGATTATTTGATTATTCTCATTCAACACACGGAGTGGGAAACTGGGTGCCACTACTGTATGTTCAGGTTTTTTGTTAGCAACTAGCTAGTAAAATAACGCAGATGGGCGATATATAGAGTGTATATATTTTTTTGATGGCTGATCTGATGATACTCTGTAAAAAGGGAAGAATCTCTGCTTTGAATAGCCTGGATATGGATCAGAATAGTCTATAGCAAACATTTTTGTTTTTTAAAAACAAAAAGAAGTGTGCCACGGTATGCAGTAATGGCTGTCATAAGTCTAGTTCAGTATTCTTTAGTTTTGACAGTGTGGTCAAATGAAATTGCTTGTGTCTGCAGTCAAATGTCAAAGAGTCGATAAAATCTACAATTTAAACGTTCTGGTGAACCAGTGAGGAAACCAAAACAGTACAACACATTTGTCAGCCCTACTCAGCAGGTTAAAATATGAAAATTCAGTAGCTGTCAAAAAGCACTGGAGTCTGCAGTCAGTTCTTATTCAAGTCATATGTTTTCACAAGACCATTTGAATGTGACACACAATTGGAATCTATGCAGCCAAATATTGACCTGAATTAAATTTATTCACCCAAGAGGCAGCTGCCTAAAGCCTTATTTGGAGTCTGTCAGCCGCTGTTTCAGCTGATAAAGATTACTGCAACAACAGACCATTTTTTGTGGTCTGACAGCAGATGTGTCCCAACCTAAATGTTTTCTCTGCGAGTATGATTAGGCAATGTGTTTGAAACCTGCATTCTCCGAGGAACCCGATGACATGCCACACTATAACGCAATCTGAAATTCAGAGACAAAGACTGAGGCATAGAGACAGTGTTGGGAACCTTAGCTCCATCAACATTCCTGACCTAATAATGTGGTGTTTTCCTCCTTCACCATCTCAAATGTCTTCAGCAGTGTAAAGGTATAACCAAGGAATTTGGAACACAGCTTCGTCCACTCTTATTTTTTCTCAGCTCTTATCTTATGCATTTTTGGGTAAAAGGCCAAAAACCTTGATTGCAGTTAAGTCGACACTGACATTTGAATCACAAAATGAGAAATATGACATGACATTAAGGTTACAAGCCTGGCATTGAAACAGGATAGTCTGGCCAAGGTGTCTGAATGAGACTGCAACTAATGACCACTCAGACTGCGTAACGACACAGGTTAAATGTGACACTTCCATTACAAAGCCTGACTAGGTCCAGTCTGAACCTGGTTTCTCAATTAGATGGAAGTCTCTAGATGATCTCCACATGGACCCTGAGGCTATGGATTTTGCAATTCCCTGACAGTGATGCATCCTTAAAAGTGGACATGTTGGAATGTTCTCTTGAGGCCATGTGCCCCAACATAAATGTCACAGTGAAAATGCCAAAGGCTTACGTTTACAAAATTGAGGGATTAGAGTGGAATGAAGTGATCTAGCAAAAGATAATCTGCCCATTCTTTTAGCTCGGTGACGGATTCACCTTGCCTCTGAGCTTATTTCCACGTCACTGCTTCTGCCGGTATTTACCAGTTTCCTGACTGCAGTGCAGACTTCATAAAAATGCTTGAAGACTCCGTGAGGTCTCTGCTCAATGACTTGGGGGAAAAAAAAAACTTTGAAGTCAGTGAAATTCCATTGACTTCTTTTTAACTCAAATACCCCAGTGCTTAAATATTAGATCTTGGAGACAGCTCTTAAGTCTGGCTTGAATACAAAGTGCGCACACACACACACACATGTGTGGATTCAGAGCTAGAGAATCATGCTTGGAGCATCAGTCTTCATCGAGGCGCTTTGTGTTGGGCACTGGGTACTCTTCAATGACGAGAACTATTTTGGCTCCATGTTAGAAGACAGATGAGTAATGCATTAAATTAAAACCAGACCGTAGTTTTTTTCATAAGTAAACCCATGTGAGTTATATGAGAGAGAAAGGGAGCGGAAAGATAGAGACACATAATGAAACTTTACTGGGGTTTACTTCGGGTTTGCTTAGTCCGTCAAATACAAAGCATATTCTGCAAGTAAAATTGCAGTAAAAGTTGCTGTTATCAAATAGCTCTTTTCAAAGAACAGCTTATCAGAAAAAAATGTTTTTTTGTTGTTGTTGTTTGGCAGCTAGAATGCCCTTTCATCAGTCCATCAGATTTATCAGATTTTGTTGCCTGGTATTTAAAGATGCATTTAATTTGCACCTAAAATAGGCAAACTGTCAGAACCCAGGAAAGTAATGGGAAAAAAGAAAGTGTCCAGCTGCTTTGCCCAGCTCAGAACGTAAGTGGTTTTAAGTTAATTTACTTTCTGATTTGGATTTGCAGTCTACATGATTAAAGGCGATTAACAGTAAACAGAAGAACACAGGATGAAGGGTGTGTAAAAACCTAAACTTTAGTGGTCAGGAAAATGCAGATTGAGAAAAGTTTAAAGAAACCTTTGGCTTAGGTGCATAACTGATCATTTTGTGCATTTATATTTATGGTTCACTTGTTGCAGTTGAAATTTATTCACAAGTATTGTAAGTCACTTTTTTTTTGTTTTTTTGTTCATGAGTGATTCTAGAACCGTTAAAGTTACCTTACCTTACTTATACCTTTTTTAAATCCGCGTCCAAGTGGGATTGATGTTTTCACTTCCCTGAAGAACAACGTCAGGGTGGAAACGTGAGAATTGCAAGCAAACTGATAAAATGTTGACTAGGTTAATATGTTCTGGATAGAGAATAGATCGAAAATAAGACTATAAAGCACTCTTATGAACGAATAAAATACAAAATTTGGAAAACAATTAACCAAAGTGGTTTGTGAGCTACAGAAAGCTACAGATTGTGTACATTATCCTGTAAGGACGAAGTAAGAGATTAAGGACAAACCAAATCATAATAAAGCTTAACATAACCAGCTTCTACAAACCTCCTGAAATGTAAGAGACAGAATAAGGGGAAGAGAAGGATCCCTATGGATCAGGTCACCACTTGGTTTAACTGGCCAGCCGTTTCATTTTGAAGGGAAAGAGGTGCTGGCACACAGATGAGAACGTTTCCTTTTTAAATAAGTGCTCTACTCTTATGAGACTGTTCTGGTGCCAGGATTCCCAGCCTCTCTTTTTCTTTCTTCAGTCCATTTTTGGGATGTCTGCTTTAAAAAAAGAAATCACCTCTTGTTTGAAACATGGAAATCTTGTTTTGGTTACAGTGGGTTTTCTGGCTACAGAGCACTTAAAGGAAAGAATTAACCTGTGAATTAGAGCCTGTTTGTAAATTCATAGCTGTACACTGGCTTGTGAATGTTACTCAAGGTCATCCAATATGAGATTAAATCACAAAAGACGTGATGCTATTAGTAATTTTCATTTGTATACATTTAATCTGTGTAAACAATGTGTGACATACTAGCTTCTTTCTTTCATTTTGACTCTCTAGATGTGGACGAATGCCAGGCCATTCCTGGACTCTGTTCAGGAGGGACCTGTATCAACACTGTGGGTTCGTACGAGTGTAAATGTCCAGCAGGCCATCGGCAGAGTGAGACCAACCAAAAATGTGAAGGTGAATGATTTTGAAATAAACCATAAACACTAGAGCTCATATTCGGTTATTAACAAGATGCTTTGCTGGATTTATCTTTTTAAATAAATGTCCAATTGTCAGATTCCTTCACTTTTTTTGTTTTATTGAATTGGAAGCATTGTAAATCAGATCATGATGCTTAAAGATTTCAGAAATGTCATTTGTGTAAAATTATGCCTTAATTGCTAGACCCAGTCAAATACAGTGAATCTCTGTAATTCTGACAAGTTTTAAGTTTTTTTTTTGGTATGTTTCCATGATCCCTTTCAAAGTTAGAGCCCAGTTGTTGTAGGTTTCTGCATATAATCCTTAAGTATTCCTCTAGATGGTTCTAGATTTGAATGTATCATACTCTTGTTCTTCTACTGTGGTCTTATCATCAACACTTCAATGGTGCAGTGTTTTCAGACATAACACCAGTAACTTTTTCCGCAAAACGTTGGCAGATATTTTCCCATCTGCAATCCATTGCTGAAAGTTTGCTGGATCATACTGTATAGGAAAAGCCTACAAAGTCGGGATGTGATGGAAAATGTACCGTGCAAAGTGACAGCTCATTTAATTATTTTGGATGTTGATCGAACAATTCAATTTAGGCATTACATGCCTAAAACATGCTTGATTTTTCCAACTACATGTAAACGTAGTAAAATAGGAAAATTGACAGAACTTTTAGTGGTGAGTTTGCTAAAACTGCTCATATAAACCTGTGAAAATTCACAGGGTATCACATGCACTGAGAAGATTAAGCAAGGAAATTTTGTGCGAGAGTTCGCAGAAAGAGAAGTGTTTTGGTGAGGTGGAGGGGTGGAACTAGGGGTGGAAGTTTTATGGCCCATGGCAGAGGTGGCTTTACTCCCAGAATCTAATTATCCTGTAACCTGGCTTCTATTCCTAGAGATTCTACTAAAAGATAAGTTTTGGTGTTACATGAGAAGATGAAAAGTAAAGCGATTATATTTATCTTTGGTGCATGGCTCTAAGAATCGGAAACAATTATGTTGTTTGCTTATCGTCAACCTTTACCAAAGCACACCATGCTGTTGAAATACACTTGTTATCATGATCAGATAGCTAGGAAAACACTGGTCTGTTTTTCGGGCTTGTTTGTCTTTTCATTAGCCAACATGTTTGAGGCTTTAGGGCTTTTCCTCACTCTGTGTCTGTTTCTGCTCTGGGGTATGTTACTTTGCATTGATTTGATTGGGTGGAATTTAAACAATGAGAAGTAAAAACAAGCAGGCAAGTGAATTCAGGGTGGGGGAAAGCAGTTAGATCTTAACGCAGCTTTTTTGATCGGGGGGGTATTAGTGGGGCGTGGACAGTTATAGTATAGGCTTGTCCAGGTACAACAATGCAATTTCCATTTTTTATAGTTAAAATAGTAATAATACATGAACAGCAATTTTACTTTTCAACCTTTGTTAGCTTGACATTTATTTGCTTGATACACGCTGATCCAACCATGTACCAAGAAGTGATTATGTTGCTTAAGCACATTCATTTCCACCTCCCTTCTTATCATGGAAGGTGAAAAGTGATTTTCCTTCTAGTAATGTGTGTTATAATGAAATACGAAAATGCTTGTTACGGTATTCACTCCACCATCTGGTGGAACCCTTAATTAAAACCTCTTTAGGAAACTAAGAACCCTTAATTATTCAATGAGCCTTTAAAGAACCCTTAAATAAGAAACAGAAAACCAGCTTAAAAAACCAATAAAAGACTGTTTCAGTGTTTCAAGAGTGTTTCACTTTCAGGACAAATCACAAATATATATTCTTACATTATATACTCTTTAATATGATGTTCATAAGGTTTCAGTAATAATGACTAATTTACAGCCAATTGAAGAAAAGAAAAAACACTACTGCTTATAGCTGCTATAACTCTTGTTTTAACTATGCTGTTATTGGAAAATAATCAACTTCAGGCTGTTATCAGTACCTCCACGTCTTCATCTCAACCTGTCATTGATTAGTTTCCTTTAAAAGCGTGACCAGGAGTGTTTTATTTCTTTTTAACAATAATAATTTATTGTTAGTTTATATTGAACAAGCCTAATGGAGATCAAAAAAAGGTCTTTATCATTGTTAAATATTCAAATTATTTTAGAGTATAGTTTTATAATCTGAAACTACATTCATTATCTTTAGGTCAGTTTAAAGACATGTAATTCATAAATAATCCAGGTAATTTTGAATCAGTTAATCAGTGTCATGAGGCAAGCGTAGTAAGTGAAAAAGAGTGAGTGAGAGACATTAACGCACACGTTCACATGTGTTGTTCGTGCAGAAACATAATTGATGCAATTTTATCGTAACCTTAATGTAGTGGAGCTGAGTAGAAAAGCATAGATGGTTGGGACAGACGATCAAAAGGCTTTTGCTAGATGGACCATGTTTAGGTTGTGAAAACTCCACTTCCCTGGCTGGATAACCCAAGCGGGTGTCAGAGGAGCTGCTTACGTGGAGTAGCTGAGCTAATTACAAGACAGCGCTGAACTGCAGAGATGTGTTCCCTCAGGCGCTGTCTGCATCTGCCTCTTACTCCATTTGATGCTTAAATAGGCAAGGAAGGAAGTCTTACTCTACTGCAGCTAAAAAGCTATATTTCACAGACACTAATGAGTGTGTTGCATCCAACCACATAAAATTGTTATATCTATAATTAAAGTAGGCAATGAGAAATAAAAGGCAGGAAAACAAGGATATTGTTCAGTTTGGCGTTGGACTTTTTCCCCCTCCTGGTTTCGCCATCTCATTCTCCTCGTGTAAGTGCAAGGTGCTGGCAATGGGCCATCTGTTAACGCTTGAACAAAGAACCGTCTACATCTGGAATGGCGTGGCCACAAAGGGTGCTCACAAATGGTAGTGTACAAGGATGTCGAGCCAACACACAGACATTCTCACATGTTGTATTTGTTAGGAATAAAACACTTCTGGGCATGCTTTTCTAGGAAAATAATCCACAATGAGATGTTGTGATGCCACCCTGAAGGAATCATTTACCTAAAACAGCACATTCTGATTTTATGTCTTTTTTACTAGTACAATTACAAACTTCATTTACTGTAGTAAAAAGTAGTAAGAAAAAATATAGTTTAAAAAAATCTGAATGTGACATTGTCTGATTAGCCGTATTTGAGTGCAACAGATGCAATGTGTTAAGTAGACATAAGCTCTCTGAAAGTACACCCAGATAATACACACAGCAGTCGCAATTTATTCAGGTGGCATTCATTTCCCTTAGAATACACCCTCTTGTCTGGCCAGTGTAAAGTCTGGGTAAGTTCACAGGACGTCTGATTTATTTAGCTGGACTCTTATCATGCCTGTTAAACCACTACTAATGGAACAACTCCATGGTTCCTGAGCTTCTCCTTAGCTGACACAGCTACTTTTCACAGTACGATCACTATGATCAATAGTTATTGAAACTATTGAAACAAACATGAAAAAACAAGAGTATATTATGGATATTTTTTCCATTTCATGTTGTTTGCTGCTTTAGATTCCCATCGTGAATATTTCCAGTGTACATAAAATGTTGTGCCAAATGCCATTGCGTTTCTGCTCATGCTGCCATGCTGGAGTGGGGAAAACCCATGTCCTCACCTACAGCTCTTAAACTGTCTCCTGGTTTACATCATCTAATGCACTCAGAGCTACGAGGATTATAAATTTCCAGGAAAAAAATGTTAGAAGTTCAGCAGAGTAGAAAAGCTTCCATGAACCTTCTACTCCAGAAGTCTGGATGATAGGCTAAGTCTACTGCCTTTTTCTTTTTACAACCAACCTGAGGCAGCTGTGTATACAGGCAGACGGATGACGTCCTATTGGAATAAACTTCTGTTTCTTTAGCCATCACTCTTATTTAGGGCTGGCTACACCAAATTAATCAGTGCCCATTTAGAATCTTGGGGTACGCATTGCTGGTTTATTTTGCAGGGTGCCAGCCAATACCTTGTTGGCATCAGTTGAGAGCATGTTGGCTGTTCTGTAATAAATCAATACATCTTCCAGATTTATTTATTTTTTAGGAACCCAGACTAGTGCCCCATTCTGGTGTGGAGAGTAAAATATGCAGAGTGTATCTGTGAGACAGATTTTCTTTTTTGAGGTGTTTTAAGTGCAGATTTTCAATTGGCTTGGTGTGTCCAGGGAAATTACAGAGAAAATAAAAATCTGAGAAACCCAAGTCCTGGTCATCTAACCTCCGCTTGGCATGTCATCCAACCCTAATTCAACACACCTGTTAAGGTATCACACCTGATACCTGTTAATAAGTTTTTAGATGGATTTGCATATTAGAGCCAGGTATGTAGGGATAATATTTAATCACTAGTACTGCAGTCCACCACTGATGATATCACTAGTAGAAGGCGATCTGTGGCCAAGTGGGAGGCGGCTTATACTTTCATTTTCCTGAACCACACAATACTGCCCTAATCTAAACTTGAAACCAGACCTTACATCTGGCCAAACCTAAACCATATTTTGCCCAGAATGATCTGTTATCACTAAAAAAGAATGTTTGACAGCTAAACAAACAAACAAAAACTCGCTTTGGTTTGGTTTGTTTTCATAGTACCAGATGTACTACTGCATTTGTGTTTGACTTTTCCAGATGTGGATGAATGTTCCACCATCCCTGGGGTTTGTGACGGAGGAGAATGCACCAACACTGCTGGCAGCTATGTTTGCACCTGTCCTCGTGGCTTTGTCACCAGTGCAGATGGCTCCAGATGTATAGGTAAGACATCACACACACTCTTTGTGACCTGTAATTCCAGCTCCATCATCAGCAAAAAATGGTCCAAATTAGTAGTTGAAACACACATATTCTTTTCCCTGACCTAATGAGGTCATGTTACCAGCACAGGTGAGTCCAAATATGGACTCACAAAACACACCTGTCTGACATCTGGCAGCATGTTTTCTCTGTCTACATGAGTCAGTTGCCCTTGCCTTATGGTCATCCTTTGCAAGCTCAGGCACGTGGAGTGTGTGTATGTGTGACTCAGCTCCACATCTGCTGTAAAGCACCAACAGGTGTTAATGGATATAGGCATCTCCTGAAGGCTCTTTCATTCCTTAGCAGACCCTCTGAACTCTTTCTCAAGGATCTGTCTGTCTGAACACAGGAAGTGGGTGATTATTGTAATGGAGAAGTCGTATTCGCCTCCATTCATTCGTCATCTGCCATCTGTGAGGAAGGTCTTTTATTTTACTGCTTGCATCATTGACTTCTTTTAGTTGTGTAATCACACAAAGTGGTTTGGATCCCATGGATCTGTTCAGGTAAATACGTTATGATAAATATTCCCAAAATGACAGTCAAGACAGAACAGAGGCCAGTGAATTTCTGCTTCTGGCAGCAGATGATAAAAATGCTTTGGTCCCATTCCCAAATCTGGAACGAAGGATTAAGGGGTTGTGGAAATAGAATTATTGTCCTCTGTATATCTTTACAGAGACGATGTGGACATTCCAGACTGACTGGTAATGAACTGACATGGGAACAGTGAGTGGATAGCAAACGACTAAGTTTATTTTGGGAAAGTTTCAGCCGTTCAGTTGTGGATTAATCTGAAAACAGTTCTTGTTAGTACTGGGAAGTAGGACTGCTAGATTTTAGTCTCAGAGGAGTAGAAGCTCAGCAGGGAGACACAAGACTGCTATTTCCTCTTTACACTAAGGCTAGATGTTGATTCTGGCATGAGGTTGTTCTCTGATTCACTGAATTTCTTCCTTCTCTGACTTGATTTCTGACTTTTCTTATTTTTATTGCAGTTCATTTCCCAAACTCCTTTTCTGTTCCCTATAGGGTTTGCCTGTCTATAAGACAGATATTTTCTTACATCCCATCCCACTATCTTAAACTCTAAAAAGAAACATTTCTGCGAGCAAATTTGTGAAGCTCCAGGTGATGTATTGTCAAATATTCCAAAATAGTCCTTTCCCATTATACATGTGACTTGTCTGGTGAAGATACTTACGATTCCCTTGGGCCTAACTGATCTCACTCAGATTTGTTACCTAAATCTTGAAGGACAGACTGTGTTCCATATGACATACCACAGAAATCGCCTCCTCTGGGAGAGCTGCAGAATGTTGGAAGGTTTGTAAGAGTTATGCAGACTGTTGCTGTTTAAGCTTGGGAAAACATAGTGCCGTCATGGTCCAGGCTCAAATGTGGTGCCACTGCATTTGGTTTTGCTCCATCATGGGAAGATCGCAAGTTAATATCTTGATATTAAGATAGCTAGAGTCTAACAGCTTAATTGGTCCTGCTCTTAGAGTCAGATTAAGCAATGATGAATGTCTGCTAGTCTGTAGGAGAGTAAGTGTTATGTTAAGTGTATGTTCTGCTACCTCACATGACCAGCAGTCTGAAAAGCTGAGGTTGCGTGATGTGTCAGTGGAGGCACATGGTAGGTTTCACTTTTCCAGATGGGAAGCTGTTAGGCAGTGGGGGTAGGAATTGCCTGGTACAACCTTGGAAGAAAATTGGAAAAAAAGCATTATGCCACACTAATTATGCCAATTCAATGTCATACTGTGAAATCCCACTCTGCAAGAAAAAAAATGAAGCGGGGAAGGGAAAAGAGAAAGGCTGCAATTGTGCGTATAGAAATAAAAAAGATCTGGTTCCAATTACAGCTATCATCTCCGTCACAGGCTTTGCAGAAAAACCCTGTGCCCCCACCCCTTATGCCCCCTGAGCTACATTTTCCCCTTTCTCTCTGCCCCACTGTGTCCCAGTGGGCTTGCTGGTTGGGTTTAAAATGAGCAGTTTAGCCTCCAGACAGATGGCTGCCTAGGTTGACTGGAATTGACCATGAGTGCTCCACATGGAACTGATTAATTTCAGAGCGCTGTCTCATTAGACTGGCTAATCGACATGCACCACCCCTCCCGTATGCTTACGCTTTTCTTCTCTCTAAACACACAGGCCCCTCAAAGCTTTTTTAGTCCCAGTCCCACTTTCTGACCTTGACCAGAAGAAACTTGCAGTCACAGAGCCATTTTTGGGCTGCTTTCAAGTCTGTGTTTTTCAACCCCCTCTTGACATCTCCAGCTCCTGCCTCATAAAGGGGCTTCCTGGAAGCTGGCCTTGAGAAGGGCACACATCATCCTGACTTTCTGTGACTACTCACTGGAGAAAGTCAGTACAGTACTTGGAAATCGTGGAGTTCATCCTCAAGGCAAGGAGTTCAGTATTCGGAAGTTGGACATGACTCATCACATTTACAAGAAAGTGTAACATTGTGTGTGTTTGGCAATACTGTAGGTGAACCGCATAAGTCACATACAGTTTATGCTTTTTTTTCTAAACGTAGTATTTCTTCTCTCTTCATTTCACTGCTTGATTGTATTTTCTTTTTTTTCCCTTTTTTAGTCACTGAAAGAAAACCTTCAAATCTTTTTAGTAGACTACACTGCAAAAATTATATATTGACTATAGTTATATTTATGTACACTTTCTATAAATAAGATTACAAAATGATTATTATGCTTATTTTAGTTAGCACTGTCTAGTTAGACAGTGCTAATTGTTTGGTTAGCTTAATAGTTAGCACTGTTGCCTTGCACCTCCAGGCTCTGGGTTCAATTCCCGCATCAGGATCTGTGTGCATGGAGTTCACATGTTTTCTTCATGCTTTGTGTTTTTCATAGTCCAAAGGCATGCATTTAGCGTTGCCAAATTGCCCATAGTGTGTGAAATGTTGACCGGAGGTCCCACCACGGTCATGAACAAATAAAATGGTCACCATTGGATCCCTAATTGGACTAGACTGATGGATCTGATGGAGATTTTACTAAAAGTTTAAGCAAAAATGTCCTGGTCTGTTCAGAGATTTTTTCAACTTTTTAGAATTGATTTCTTGAAAGAAGCTACATTTTCCACTAATAGAAGCATAAATTTCGCTTACAAGGTTTGGCGAGATTCAATAATATTACACTTGTTAAGCTATCATTGTTTGCAGTGTACTAGCTGAGCTCTCAGATGGCATGAGATCATGTCTGGCATCCTTGCCAAAAAAAAATGTTGTAGTTCCTAATTAGACCATAAAAGTTCTTTGAAATACACTACATTGCCAAAAGTATTCACTCACCCATACAAATCATTGAATTCAGATGTTCCAATCACTTCCTTTGTTACTGGTGTATCAGACCGCTTCTACAAACATTTATGAAAGAATGGGTCACTCTCAGGAGCTCAGTGAATTCCAGCGTGGTACCGTGATAGGATGCCACCTGTCCAATAAGTCCAGTCGTGAAATTTCCTTGCTAATAAATATTCCACAGTCAACTGCTGGTGTTATTATAACTAAGAGGGAGTGATTAGGAATGACAGCAACCGAAGTGGTTGTTCACATAGAATCACATAGTGTACAGTGGTCACCAACTTTCCGTAGAGTCAATAGCTAAAGAATTCCAAACTTTAGATTAACTCAAGAAAAGTATGTAGATAACTTCATCCAAGCCTTACATCAAAGCATCAAATGCAGTGCTGTAAAGCATGCCTCCGCTGGACTCTAGAGAAGTGGAGTAATGAATCACTCTTCTCTATCTGTCAATCCGATGGACAGGTCTGGCTTTGGAGGTTGTCTGAGTGCATTGTGCCAAGTGTAAAGTTTGGTGAAGGGGGGACAATGATGTGGGTTTTTTTTTTTTCAGGAATTGAGCTTGGCCCTTTACTTCCAGTGAGAGGAACTCTTAATGCTTCAGCATACCAAGACAATTTCATGTTTCCAACTTTGTGGGGACAGTTTGGGGATGGCCCCTTCCTGTTCCAACATGACTGCGCACCAGTGCACAAAGCAAGGTTCATAAGAACATGGATGGATTAGTTTGGGTGGAAGAACTTGACAGACCTTTGGAATGAATTAGAGCAGAGACTGCGAGCCAACTTCGGCAACCTGGCAGTGTCAGGGTTTAAACTGCCCACCCTCTGATAAGCAACCCAGAGCCTCAACCGCCTGAGACTCTGGGTTGTCCCTCATCATCATTACATGTCTTCCACTTGATAAACAATCTTAAAGAATTGTGTCATTTTTATGTTAAATGTATGTTTTTGTGTTATTTCATTCATAGTTCCTTAATCTTTGCTCTGTCTCTGACTCTTCTTTCAGATCAGAGACTGGGAATGTGTTTTGCCTCTTTGGCTAGTGGGCGATGTGCAATGGAAATGACTGGCCAGTACACCAAGATGCAGTGCTGCTGTGATACAGGCCGCTGCTGGGCTATGGGTCACATCCCAGAAATGTGTCCAGTCCGTGGTTCTGGTGAGTTTATAATGCATTTACATGTATAGTTATGCACACAAACTCACAGCAGGACACACTCTCAGAAAAAAAAAAAAAAAACTGAATTCAAAGCCACACACAAATTCTGATCCAAACCAGTGTGGGTCATGTAAAAGCTTTGGACAGAGTGACAAAGACAGATTCTCAGACATCCCTTGCTTTTTAGATACTTTCCTTCCTCACCCAAGTGCTATCCATCTATTTGGCTCTGAACTTGTGAGAGTATATGTGTGAGCCACAGGAATGTACAGCCTGAGTGTTTGCCAAAGCCTGTGATAGGCCTCTTTTCTCCTGCTTCATCTCCATCCATGGCCTCCATGCTTTTCCAGCTAACAGAGAACACATATGCTCACCAGCTATGGCCTGTGGTTCTGATTATTCTAATAGACTTTTTTTTACATGCAAAATACTGTTAGAGAAATAGAATTAAGTGTAAATGTGTGTGTATTTCCTTTCCAAGGGAGGGACATTTAAATAGAGTAAAGCTGGGTAGACTTTGTAGACTTAAGAGACATTGTGTCTCTTGAGTCAAGATGTATGGAAAGAGAGCTAGAGCAGTAGTTCCCAAATTTTTTCCGCTGCAACAGCCCAGCCCACATACACAAAAAAGGACCCACATACACAAAAAAGGAATGAGTTGATATAAAAAAAGGTGTACTTTTAATTACATTTTTATAGTGTAATTACGATCTTATTTAATTTGTTCAAATTTAATTCCAACAACCTCACAGCCTAAGAGCAGAAAAGGCTCATGCACCCCCTATGATCTTTGGTGCCCCCTTGAGGGGGGATGTGGACCACGTTGGGAACCATGGAACTAGAGGATATCATTCGGTGTATAGCCCTCTGTGTAGATTTAATCCTATCTATTTATCCATAATTAGCATAGTTACAGATTATGAAGATGGGATAAAAATGCAAAAAGTTATTTTCATTCAGTCTGAGATTGCAAAACCTTGGGCATTTTAGGAACTCTAAAACCGTCATTCTCAAACCACATTATCAACATACGTAGGATTATCATAGACTTTCATTACATTTTTAAAACATATTTGTTTGAAATTCAATTATACCAGAAGTTTAAGGGCAGTTATTGTCAAGAAATTGTCCCAACATGAAACTATGCAATATATATCCAAAACTAGAACCACTGCACTCTATTTTTTTTTTACCACTGGAGCAATACTGGCAAATATTTTCAGTTATTTTTTCAGTATGGGTTGAAGAATTCACATGTGATACAGATTTCAGTGAATTTCGATTAGATTGAACCGAGATTGAGATTAGGTTTTTTAAAGATAAAGAATCCCCTTAACCTTTTCAGAACCATTACTTTAGTGCTGGCTATTGAGCAGTAGTAGCAAGTTAAGCCAACACATGTTACACAGTGTTAAAGTTGTCCTCTTTACATTTAGATGAATATCGGAGACTGTGTATCGAGGGAATTCCCTTCACAACCGGCAGAGAGACTATTAACGTGTTTAATGGTCACAAGTATCCTGGACAGAATGGGCATGGGCCTGGACACGGCAACGGCAATGGAAATGGCAACGGCAATGGAGGAGACTGGCCCAAGATTGACACACGTCCAATAATTGGTAATTTTACATTGTTTGCTTGATATTGTATGTGTTATTTTTTATTATTTATTTTTTTAATTAAAAGCAATATCATGTATTGAGCACTCTGTCTTGCCATTTTGTTTCCAGTACTGCCACAGAATGTAAGCACGACTATCGATGTGTGTAAGCATTTCCCTAATCTGTGTCTGAACGGCCGCTGCATCCCCACCCCCAACAGCTACCGCTGCGAGTGTAACATGGGCTATAGTCAGGAAGGGCCTGGCCAGTGCACAGGTAACACATGCATAGTTAAATAAACACAGAGCTCACAAAGGAACGGTGACATACTGTCTACACTACTGCGTGAGAATTTGGATCCAATGTTCTACATCTAATAATGTTATCCAAATTTGTTTTCTAGAAGCATTGAGATAAAGTCATATAAGAAATGAAACACTTGCTGTTATAGGGAAATAAAATTGAATAAATAGTGACAAGAATGGCTTCTCTGCTCTCCTCTCTTCTCCTTTCTCCTCTGCTGCCATCTTTAGGCCATTCATGATGTAAGATTTTGTCTCTTGTAGATGTTGATGAGTGTAGCAGTAACCCCTGTGTGAATGGAGACTGCATTAACACCCCGGGCTCGTACCACTGCAAATGTCACGAGGGGTATCAGGGAACCCCCACCAAGCAGGCCTGCATTGGTACGAGTTATGAAATGCATTCACATGTAATTTTGAAGACTTCAACCAATATTGCATATACACAAGTGTGTAATGATCGCAGTACACAGTCATGCAAAAAAAACATTAACATTCTCTTCCAATGTTTCAGATATTGATGAATGCATTGTTAACGGAATCATGTGTCGCAACGGCCGCTGTGTGAACACAGAAGGAAGTTTCCAGTGCATCTGCAATGCTGGCTTTGAGATCAGCCCTGATGGGAAGAACTGTATAGGTGAGGAGCAAAACTATGCTAGTCTTTACACTTAATTACATTTCTTCTCGTTATTTGCTTTGGTGTTAATGTTATTTATAATTCGTTTGCAGATCATGATGAATGTGCGACAACCAACATGTGTCTGAATGGCATGTGCATCAACGAGGACGGCAGCTTCAAATGCATCTGTAAACCCGGCTTCACCCTGGCTCCAAACGGGCGCTACTGTGTTGGTGAGCAGAGGCAGATTGGGTCTAATGTAGTTGAATGAAAACAATAATTAACTTTAATTCAAAAGCGATTCATTTAGTTGGCAAATTGAAAGTATTAATCAAGTTTGAATTTGGATTGATTAAATTAAGAACTTTGGAGAATTTTGTCTTATTCGTCCTGTAACACAACGGATCGGATGTCCATACACATCTGAAAGCATCAAGCAGCTGAAAGACAACCTCCAACTCTATGTCTGTGTGTGCTTGTGTGTGTGTGTGTGTGTGTGTGTGTGTGTGTGTATTTCTATACTTTATATAAACCTTCTATTAATTAAATAAAGTTGATGAATAACAAACCTGCTTAGTTAATAATTTTGTTAATCCGAATAGTGCACAACTAGCATATTGTAAAATTAGCATATTGTAAATACAAAGTGTCTGGTTGACTAGCAAAACCTGTCAGAAAAAACTGCACTGACATTTGACAGACGCATTATGGAGGAATGTCAGAATGAACTATAGAATACATTTTTTTTTAGATTAGACTGAGAGTCATGCAGCAGCTGCCACTTGGATCAAAGATCTTTCAAGGTAGAGCTTTTTTTAAAATAAACTCCTGCTTTCTTTTACTCTCACAGACATAGACGAATGCCAGACGCCAGGGATCTGCATGAACGGCCGCTGTCTGAACTCGGAGGGCTCGTTCCGCTGCGAGTGCCCACCTGGACTGGCCATTGACTTGGATGGCCGTGTTTGTGTGGACACACACATGCGTACCACCTGCTACGGCACCATTAAGATGGGCACATGCTCACGGGCGTTCCCTGGTGCAGTGACCAAGTCGGAGTGTTGCTGTGCCAATCCTGAGCACGGATTTGGCCAGCCATGTCAAGCTTGCCCTGCTCGCAACTCAGGTAAAGGTTTCAGATCTTTGCTTTAAAAGTTAAATATAAAATTGGTTTTAGTGATTGTAATGAATTCAGAGGTGGGGCTAAATTGAAATGGAGCTACAACATAAATGTATAGGAAGACGAAATGTTTAAACATTATTTAAAGAAATTACCTGATCGCCTGGATTAAATTATAACTGAAAAAGATTATGCTTATTCAGTACTTTATGATATCTTAGACTTGAACTGATGTTTGTGAGACTGGTAAAGTTCACTGAGCCCTTGTTCTCCCCAGCTGAGTTCCAGTCTCTGTGCAGCAGTGGCATTGGCATGACAATAGATGGAAGAGGTGAGACTCAGTGCAGACACAGACCATGCATGTGGTATTCATCTGTTTTTCAGCTTTACATAACAACTGCTGCCATATTTTCTTTTGTTCCTAAATGTTCAACCAAACAAAATCTAGAAATAATATTTAGTATTAGTAATAGTATAGTAATATTTATGAAAATGAAATAGGACCACAGTGCAGCATGACGTTGACTCCATCATTACTGTTGAGCATCCAGGTCATCTGATCAGAATTCCAGCCCATAAATGAACCAGAAATGCTGAAAACATCTGTTTCTTCCCAGACATCAACGAGTGCGGTTTGAACCCAGACATCTGCAAGAATGGGGTGTGTGAGAATCTGCGTGGGAGCTACCGCTGCATCTGTGACTTCGGCTGGGAGCCCGACTCCAGTGGCAAGAACTGCGTGGGTGAGTGGTCACGCCTGTCTATTAGCTACAGGACCTCTCAGTCCACGTCAAGTCTGCTTCAGTCATTTGAGTTAAATGTTTGTCATCAAATGAGGAAATGCATTATTAGGTGTTTATACAGCTACTTTTTTTCTTATTAAAATCTTAATTAGCAGTGTGTTTACAGAAAAACAGAGGGTATGTAAGTAGAAACACTGATCCTTAGAGTCCTTTTTGCATCAGTAATAACACTACAGTATTATTTTCATGGCAAGTTAAATCCTGATTGTCATACTGCAGATCAGAGGATTTGTCTCATTTGTCAAAACTTAGAGTTTACAAGCTTTAGCTGTACAATATCCAGCATATACGTACACTTACACATGTTCATAAAGATAGATATTTGTTTCTGCTGCTGTCAGACCAGTCCACCACTTCTGAACGAAACTATTTTCCATAACGAAATGTCATCTCTCAAACTGTGATGCTAAGATTTTAATTTTTTATTTCTTGTGCTCATTTATATTCGTTGGTGGATTCCTGTACTTTCCAGACGTGGACGAGTGTCTGGTGAACCGGCTGCTGTGTGATAACGGCCAGTGCAGGAACACGCCTGGAAGCTATGCCTGCTCCTGCCCCAAAGGTTTCATCTTCAAATCGGACTCAGAGACATGTGAAGGTGACATTTTACTTCAGAACTTGTAAACGTGCTTATTTCAACCCTGCCTGCTTGTATAGATCTCTAATCAGTGAAGTCAGTTAAAAAAAAAAAAGTATTTGTATTATTTTTTCACTCAGCTTATTACTTGACTCTGTCTACTGATGTGTCTGAAGATCAGAGAGCTCATTTTTATATGATTATGCACTGGAGTCTACAAGCTGCTAAACAGCCAGTTTAAAGGGCAAAGTGACAACACAGTCATGAAAAGCAAGCAGGGAGTGACGATCTAACTAGACACACTGAAATGCTTTTGGTAGAGTGACAATTTCTCAGAAATGTATATTGTGTTCCCTGCAAAAATGTAATCTTATCAAGAGGAAAATGGTACATTCAGCTAGTTTGAATAGTTTTATAAGTAGATTAGAGTTTTACAATTTTAGGTAGTTTTTCTCAATCTGTCCTTGAAATATTATTATTATTATTATTATTATTATTATTATTATTATTATTATTATTATTATCATCATCATCATCTATTGATTATTTGATTTTATCAAGACAGATCAAACACAGCATTGATATTTAACGGTTTCCTTTTCTTACAGACATTAATGAGTGCGAGCCGAACCCCTGCATCAATGGAATCTGCCGGAACGTGCCCGGCTCCTTCACCTGCGAGTGTTCTCACGGCAGCAGGTTAGACTCCAACAACATCTGTGTGGGTAAGAACATCTCTGTATTTCTGAAGCGTCATGAAATTATTTTGCCAACTGGTAGCAAATCTTATATATCAATTTTTGTTTTACATGACACTACCTGGCCAATCAGGTCATATGAACAATATATTGAACAGTGTATAAACTGTTATAAGTACTGTATGTTATGTCGATTTACAATGCCAAAAATTGACAGAATTAACATATAAGACATATTACATTGGTTACATGGACTGAATAAAACCTATGGGACAATGATGTTAAAGGGAAATAAACCCTGACAGTGTGGGTGGTGTCCCGACCAAAATTGGCTTAAATATGTAACTTGTTTTTCTTACACCCTAGCAATTTCACCAGCAATTCCAATTTTCATTCATTATTAAACACTTCAGTATGCTTTATTTATTCATTAATTTTTTTATTCGTATGTTTAAAGTTAATTAATGGCTCACTTCATCCCGTTTCTCACACAGAGAGTATGAAAGGTACGTGCTGGCTGCATGCTCAGGATGGCCACTGTGAGGTGAACATTAACGGAGCTACACTCAAATCGGAGTGCTGTTCCACTCTTGGCGCGGCATGGGGAAGTCCATGTGAAATATGTGAAACAAGTGAGTACAGTCCATGCGAATACGCACACACACAGATAGTGCAGATGCAGAAACAAACAAGCAACACTAATGGAAAATCATGAAGCCTTGTTTGTGTTTGTAAAGTAGATCTTTGCAAAGTAAATATTCAATTACTTGCATAAATTACTGTAAATGGAATCATAGACGGAAAAGACAAAAAGAGAATAAGCAGAATAAATAACACAGGGGTGGAAAAGAAGCAACGAAAACTATTATCCATCATTATAACACAATTTTCTATTCAGTTGCAACGGTGCCATTATTTCAGGCCAGTTTGAGGTGTTTTACATAGATTTAATACCAACTGTTTCTTTTTCTGCAGACCCACACTGCCCTCGTGGTCTCACTCGGAGGAAGGGACTTGTGTGTGAAGGTAGGATCTCTTCAATTTGCTAATTTTTCTGGATGTTTGTTTAGGCGCAACCATCCTCCCAGTTAAACTTACACAAAAAGGAAGTCTGTATCAGCTCACTGAGGTTCTGTCTCTGTTTGTGTGTCAGACATTAACGAGTGTGAGGTTTTCCCGGGTGTGTGCACTAACGGACGCTGCGTGAATTCACATGGCTCGTTCCGCTGCGAATGCTCCGAGGGACTCACGCTGGACGAGAGCGGCCGCACCTGTGTCGGTGAGGATACCAAGTTATATATTTTTTACCTATATACGTGTGTGTGTGTGTGTGTGTGTGTGTGTGTGTGTGTGTGTGTGTGTAAATGTAAATGTAAATATATAAATCTAAATATATCTTTATATTGTTTGTGCTCAGATATCCGCAGTGAGCAGTGTTATCTGAAGTGGGATGAGGATGAGTGTGGTGAGCCGTTACCAGGCCGTTACCGCTTGGACATGTGCTGCTGCTCAGTGGGTGAAGCGTGGGGTTCAGACTGTGAGGCCTGCCCTAAAGCCGGCACCCCAGAGTACAAGAGCATCTGCCCTCGAGGCCCAGGCTTCGCCAACAGAGGAGACATAGTCACCGGCAGACCCTTCTACAAAGGTTCTACTCTTTATTTATATATGCCTGTATTTTTAGTTTTTATTTATTATTATAGTCTTCTAATCATGTCAGCTCCCAAATTCTAAAAGTTTGTGTGCAAGGATAACACAATATAGACTGCACAGTATAGATTAATATGAATTATTTTATCATTTATAATTTGTAATATTTGTAAAATCACATTTATGCAGGAGTACTGCAGTGTACCTTTGCTTCATCTGTGTGTCTGTGTGTCTCTTTCTATTTCTCTTTCTAGATGTAAACGAATGTAAAGTGTTTAAGGGTCTGTGTACGCACGGAACCTGCCGAAACACCATTGGCAGTTTCAAGTGTCGCTGTAACAATGGTTTCGCACCGACCATGGAACAGAGAAACTGCACAGGTGAGCACACACACACACACACACACACACACACACACACACACACACACACACACAAACCTAGCTTTTTAAAAGCTGCATTTTGCCAATCAGTATACATATATATTAATAGCTTTATCACTGCTTATTTACTCTCTGTGCTTTTTTTTTTTTTTAATGTTTCTCTTTTTCTCACTTAGACATCGATGAGTGCGCTATCTCTCCGGACCTATGTGGTCAGGGTACGTGTGTGAACACGCCAGGCAGCTTCGAGTGTGAGTGCTTTGATGGGTACGAGAGTGGATTTATGATGATGAAGAACTGCATGGGTGAGTCAAAGCCACACACACACACACACACACATTACATTACTCTGAAAATGCAAGTTGTCTGTGAAAATGTATATACCTTCCATTCACTCATCTCTCTGTCTCTCTCAGACATTGATGAATGTGAGCGGGATCCTCTGCTATGTCGTGGAGGTACTTGTGTGAACACCGAGGGCAGCTATGAGTGTCTATGTCCCCCAGGTCACCAGCTCAGCCCTGAGGGCTCCGCCTGCGAAGGTAGAAACCGTCACCACACCACACAAAGTTTGTTTTCCTCATAAGACAAAATGCATGTTGGTAAGGCATCAAATGGTGAGAAACAAAATGCTTTGGGGTGTGCAGTTATAGGAAAATAATCAACCTCAGGGTAGTCTGATGTAATGTGACCTGATTAGTGACCTGATCTTACTGTTATTAATGCAAATCCATTATTGTCCACATCATTAAGTGTTTTATTCTGCGTTTATGTTTGTCCGTTTATGGTTTGAAGTAGATATTCAAAAAATGTGTCTCTGAAAAAAGTCACTCTTTTTTAAACCCTCCAGATGTGAACGAGTGCGAGCTGAGTGATAACCTCTGCAGGAATGGCAAGTGCGTGAACATGGTGGGCTCTTTCCAGTGCTCATGTAACACAGGCTACCAGGTCACTCCTGACAGGCAGGGCTGTGTGGGTGAGTTACTAGTAGTGACAATGATTTACATTCATGCAACATGTACGCACACACACACACCAGACCTAGAATACTTTATGAACTGTGTATATTAATTTAAAAGCAGCAACATTTCATTCGAATTCTTTTCGACACGGAGGGTGTTGTTGATGGGGTTTATATGATTTGGTAGATATCGATGAGTGCACAATCATGAACGGAGGCTGTGATACACACTGTACAAACTCAGAGGGCAGCTACGAGTGCAGTTGCAGTGAGGGATATGCCCTGATGCCTGATCTCAGGACCTGTGCTGGTAATTATGCACTCTCAAACACACACACACACACACACACACACACACACACACACATGCACACACAAAACCTACACCCATTGAACAGACAACAATGCACATGAAATTCTGATCTCAGGATGCTGATACACACACATTCATGCAGTCAGCATGCTTGGCTTCTGGACCTATGCACTAATGGTGGTACACACACACACAAACACACACTGACCTGACCTGTATTTTTGATCTATTCAGACATTGATGAGTGTGAGGACACTCCGGATATCTGTGACGGTGGTCAGTGCACCAACATCCCCGGAGAGTACCGCTGCCTTTGCTTCGACGGCTTTATGGCCTCCATGGACATGCGCTCATGTGTTGGTGAGAAAACACACACATGTACAACACACACACACACATGTACTGTTTTTTCTTGTCCTTCAAATCTTATGCATGTTTGACTCTCAAGATGTCAACGAGTGCGACTTGAACCCCAACATCTGTCTGCACGGCGACTGTGAAAACACCAAGGGCTCTTTCATCTGTCATTGCCAGCTGGGATACTTTGTGAAGAAAGGCTCTACTGGCTGTACAGGTATGTGTGAACATGTGTAGCTTCCTGTATACATGTACGTACATGTGTTTGTATCTGGAATTGCAAGTGTAACTGTTTTTTTTATTTTTTATTATTAACTTAAATGAAACATGATTTATTTGAATGAATGTCTACTGCATTTTCAATACATGTTGTGTTTTTATCTAGATATCAACGAGTGTGAGATCGGTGCTCATAACTGTGACATGCATGCCGCCTGCGTCAACGTCCCTGGGAGCTTTAAATGCCGCTGCAGGGACGGCTGGGTGGGAGATGGAATTAAATGTGTAGGTAGGTGTGCTAGAGTAAAGACTGGACCTTCCACGCAATCACCAATCCACAAATATATGTTACATTTTAGCTCCTTTACTTCTCCAGTTTCTCTTTGAGTTACAACCTTGTGGTGCGTGTCCGTAGATTTGGACGAGTGCTCAACTGAGGACCATAGCTGCAACCCCAACGCTGATTGTGTCAACACTCCCGGCTCATACCGCTGCGCCTGCAAGGAGGGTTTTAACGGCGATGGCTTCTCCTGCTCTGGTACAGGAAACATTACAAACCACGTCCTGTGGGACAGGAAAAAAAAAACACATTCTTCTTTTAACAATTGCAATTATTATGTTCTAATGGAAAATGGTTAATGGACACTATTAGGCCACGGGCAGAACTTCAGTCAAATCTAAAAGCTTAAACATGTGATCTCACGAGAATTTCATTTCTGCTGCTTATCACAAAATACAGTATTCATTTCGCACTGTTAGTCTGAACACACTACAGTACTAAATTTACGAAATAAAAAATTTTGTTCAATAAACGTTTAACTTTAAGCTTCTGTATACAGTAGTTCAATCATCGGCCTCAGATGTGTAAAAGATCACTTACTCTGCTTTTGCCTCTCAGACACCGATGAGTGTGCAGATAACGTCAACCTGTGTGAGAACGGCCAGTGTCTGAACACCCCAGGGGGATACCGCTGCGAGTGCGAGATGGGATTCACTCCTACTGAGGACAGCAAGACCTGCCAGGGTATACACACATGCGCACACACACGTGCACTCACACATATGTATATGTATGTACAGCACATATTCACTGTTATCTCTGTACACAGACATAGACGAATGCAACTTCCAGAACATTTGTGTGTTTGGAACATGCCAAAATCTGCCCGGGATGTTCCGCTGTGTGTGTGACGATGGATACGAACTGGACCGCAGTGGAGGCAACTGCACAGGTGAGAGCAAATATAGCACTGGACTAAAGGCACCGTGGAGTGCAGTACGCCTGTCTTAAATTCTGCTATGCTTGTGAAAATTGCTATGTGAAATTCATCCACATCACAATAACATAAATGGGACTTAAACATAGAAGAGATCTTTTCTGCCTGTTAAACAGCACCTCATACTGGTGTAGTCCAGTACACTCATGCGTAAAAGTAGTGCCTCCCTCTATTACTCCTATGTTTTTACAAACATATAACTTTGTTTGTCACCATGCCGTTATTCATTTACCAAAAATGTAGGCAAAAAAAACAGTACCCCCCTGATTCAATAGCTTGTAGAGCCACTTTAAGAAGCAGTAACATGATATTATTTTCCTGTATGATTTTTATCAGTGTTTAACATTGTTTTGGGCTATTCTTCTTTACAACTTTGTTTCAGTTCATAAAGGTTTTTGAGCATTTTATTATGCACAGCTTTCTTAAGGTCCCGCCATACGTTTATTTTGGTTCAGGACTGGACTTCGACACGGCTGTTCCAAAACCTTGATTCTTTTACTTTTCAGTTGTTCCAGACTTCTTGTGATTTGTTCAGATGCAGTTTTGGGAACCTCAGTTGTACATCCATGTTCTTTTTAGACAAAAGAGGTTTCCTTTAAAGCAAACCATACTTTTTCAGTCTTCTTGTAATTGTGCTCTCATGGACTAACATGTTCGGTGAGGCCGGTAGGGTCTGAGATATAGCTCTTGTTTTTTTTTTTTTCTTTTTTCCTGAGCATTGCACAGTCTGAGTTTGGGGTGAATGTACTGGGACTGGAAAGATTGGCAACGTTCTTGAATGCTTTTCACTTTTGAATAATCTTTCTCACTGTAGAACGTTGAACTCCAAATTGTTTTGAAATGGTTTTATAATCTTTTCTCTCTGAGACCATTTCTTATGTCTTTCCCTTTTGACATTGTGTTAACACAAATCTGAATGCTAAATTCAAAATGTAATTATTAAAATATGTTTTTACATGTAGAATTAAAAGAGGGGGCAGTAGCTGTGGCTATATATTGTACACATGACTATATGTTTTTATATTCTGTATACTGTAGGCTATAAAAAAAAAGGATTAACGCAATGTTAGATAGGTTTCAGCACCAACCAGAAGATACGGTCAGTTCCTGCAGAGCTCTAATGAAGCTCCTTTCCATCAAGAGTAACTTGTTCCAGATCATTCACATCAGAACAACCAGGGCCAAATTATAGTTGCTTTTTTCTTCTAGCCACAAAGACAGTATTTTTCTCTCTCTCTTTTTTTTTCTGAAACAGACACACAAAAAAACCTTTGGCCATGTAGACCTACAGTAAATGTCTCTCTCTCTCTCTCTCTCTCTCTCTCAGATGTGAATGAGTGTGCAGACCCAGTGAACTGCATTAACGGCCTGTGTGTGAACATGCCAGGAAGCTACATGTGTAACTGCCCACCAGACTTTGAGCTCAACCCTACAGGAGTGGGCTGCGTCGGTAAGTGTTTCGATCAACAAGTTACATCCCAGAACCAAATAGCAACCAGTAATATCTCACCCTGTGCTCATATCAGCAAATCAAATGTAAGTCACTTTACCCATAGTAGTGATGGGAGTAGGTAACCCAGTACGTAAACCAATCAATCATCAATTAAGAATTAGTTTAACTGCACAGTACAATGCTTGTACAAAGGTTTTTCAAGTCTGTCAATCAAAATGTAGGTGCATATACAGTAAGTACATAACCATAGGTCTCTATAATTCGCTATAATTTTTTCTGCTCAGCACACCGATCATCAAGTTTGTCACTGAGAGCTAAACTTAGTTGGGATCTTTCAAAGTTATAGTGTATTTAGAACACATTTAACTCTTTTCTTTCCTATTGGCACCCTTCATTTAAAATAAATGTACATTATGTGATAAAGTGATGCGGCTTTGCATGTATGTGTGTGTATGCAGAATATGTTATCATTATCTTTTCCATTTAGTCTGTTGAACTGCAACATCAACCGATTGTATCAGGCAGCATACTGTATGAGGCACTTAGACAGTTATCTGCAGTTAGAGATTTTTGTTCAGAACAGTTTTTTTTTCCCGAGAATGACATTGTAAACAGCCTTGGAATGAGGCACTGTAAAGAATTTGCAGTTTGATATTTGGGCTATCTGGAGTTAAATGTGTGTGCAATGTTTTTTTGCCACTTTGTGTTATTTTTTCTCCAGACACTCGGGTGGGTAACTGTTTCCTGGACACATTGGATCGGGGTGATGGCGGCATTTCATGCAGTGCTGAGATTGGAGTGGGCGTGTCCAGAGCCTCCTGTTGCTGCTCTAAGGGCGGAGCTTGGGGGAATCCATGTGAACTTTGTCCCATGATCAACTCCAGTATGTCCTTTCAGCTTTTCATGAACACAACTCACCACCAACAACTACAAAAAAGAATAATAATAATAATAATAATAATAATAATAATAAATTAATAAACCTAAAAAAATTATAAATAAAAGTAGTAATTTAAAATCATCTAACATATTAGGAAACGTATATAGGGTAATATTTAAGTAAATATTAATAATAATAATCATAATGAAATATCCTTACTTATGTAGCACTTTCCATAAATTAAAATGTACCTGAAAATGAGTTCAGAAAGTCATATGAGGTGGGTGCATGGAAGGCTAGTTTAGGCCTGTTTTGTTTTGTTGTGTCATTTGAAGCAAAATCATGAGGAAATTTTTTAATATTCTCTCTCTATGTAGCTGAATACAAAACTTTGTGCCCCGGAGGAGAAGGCTTCCGACCCAACCCTATCACAGTCATTCTGGAAGGTAAGAATGTGTGTGTCTGTGTGTCTGTGTGCTCTGAGTGTCCTTGCTGTATTAATTAGTGCCGTCTGCAGTACCCTTGCCACAGCTATGCCTGTTGACTGCTAATGGCTTTACTCTCTCCACTCTGATGCTCTCATTAATAGTTCCTTGTTCTCTCCTTCTGAACAGACATAGATGAATGCCAGGAACTGCCCGGCCTGTGTCAGGGGGGCAACTGTGTCAACACTTTTGGCAGTTTCCAGTGTGAATGCCCTGCTGGATACTTCCTAAACGAGGAGACGCGCATCTGTGAAGGTGACGATACTAAAAGCCATCTCGTTATTGTTCATTATTTCATTATTAAAAGAGGAATCATCCCAAATTTATTCTTTTCATCAATATTTTTATTGATTTTAAACAGGGATATAACAAAGTAATCTGTAGTAATCGTCTGGAAGTATTTATTTTTTCATGATAAGAGATTCAAAGAGCCCTCAATGCAGATCCATAGAAAAAAATGATAAAAGATGATTACACCAGCCATCAAATAAGTTAATAATAAAAAAAAAAAAAAAAAAATATATATATATATATATATATATATATATATATATATATATATATATATATATATATTAATTTTAAGATTTTAGCTAAACTGTCCTAAACTGAGTTAAAAACACCACATTTCCATTTTCATTTTATAGGATTTGATTGTATGCCGATTGAAAATCTAACCAATCACAGGTGAGCCTGAATCCTTGTAACCAATCATAACACAGAAGACGGGTAAACATTGGAACTGTAACAAACAATACAGTAATCGTCATCAGTAATGACAGTTCTATCTATTTTTTGTGTAGAACAGGTTTTCAAATAAACTTTTAAAACCTGTTTTACACAAACACTGGTATTTAATAATTCCTGCATTTTGTGTTAAATTGCAGTAAAACGGTATGTTTTAAGACCCGCCTTCATGCTCGAGGATTCTAACCAAAGAATTTAACAAGCAAACAAACAAATAAACATGACACATTCTTTTTTTCTTTTTCCACCTTCATGTTTCTTTAGAGGCTCAGAATTGTACAGTTAGTATATACGCAAAGATGATAAAAATGCAAAAACAAAACCGTCTCTGGCATGCTTTTACAGTAAAATGAAAGAGAAGTTGTTTTAATGAACTACAAAATTAAGATCAACGTTTTACAATAAAGTGAAAAAAAATAATTCATGCAATGCAGAAATACACCAGGATCAGCATTAAGCTGGCGTGCTGTGTGAGATAACGATCCTTGTACAGCGATATGCAGAACAGCATGTAAGTACTTTTATGCAGAATAAACAAATAAATAAATAAAATCATTTTCTAGTGGCTCGTCCTTCAGTGAAAGAACACATGAACATCTGTCTCTGATTTTCCCCTTTATCTCTAAGATTCTGGAAAAGGTAGTTACACAGCAGCTATGTTTATATCTACATAGAAATAGCATAAACAAACTGTATCAGTCAGGATTTAGGCCCCATCACAGCACAGAGACAGCACTTGTTAAAGTAGTAAATTACCTCCTATTGGCCTCTGATCAGGGTTGCGTCACTATACTTGTGTTACTCTGTGATCATAGTATTCTCCTTCACAGATTAGAAAATGAGGTAGGAATTAAGGGAACGATCCTCTCCTGGTACAGATCCTATTTGACTGATCATTATCAGTTCGTAGATATAATTGGTGACTATTCTGCATGTTCTTACAGTAAGTGGAGTCTGGCGTTCCACAGGGTTCACCTTTAGGCCCACTGCTTTTTTCTCTTTACATGCTTCCTTCTCAATTCATAAGCATGGCATTAGTTTACATTGTTAACCTGATGACACACAGTTATACGTCTCAGCAAAACTAGATGAGAAAAAACAAAGTCATGACTGCAGTTGCTCGATAGTTCAAGACTGGAGTTTCCTTTAGTCGACCAGAGCCTCCAATAACGAACTGGAATCCATATTACCTTAAACACATCTCCTGTTATACTGAACTTCCAATATCACACAGTATGATGCAGATCAATCCTGTTTTTATCCAAATGAGAAGTGGTTCCCTGTTGAGTCTGGTTCCTCTCAAAATTTCTTCCTATTGCCATCTTTGTGAGTTTGTTCCTTGCCACTGTCGTCAACGTTCTCGGCTTGCACATCATGGACAATCTTATCATTTTGATTCATACACATTCACATTTCATACAAACTTAAATAATTCTTTTGATTGTGTAAAGCTGCTTTGCGACAATGTCAAATGAAATTGAATTGAATTTAGAGAAATTAGCGCTTGATTTAAATTTTCTCATACAGTACAGCAATACCAATACAAATATTTTTGCATTTAATACTGGTTTGGGGGTGGGGCTACTACTGAGCTTAGTTTATGATGTCATAAGAAGACTGATTTTTTTTTTTTAAGTTTGTGATGAGTTCTTTAATCTTGTAATTTTTAATGTAATATTGATGATAACTTTGGCACAGGTTTTATGCCAGATGTCCTTCCTGACACAACCTTCTTATTTTATCCGGGCGTGGGACTGGCACTGCATCCAATGGCTGGGGTTTGGGCATTGGGTGGGAGTTGATCGTGGGACTTCCACATGGGAGGTGAGAAACCTACCTGGTTAATGGATTAATTCCCTGATTAATTCCCTCTTTTGATTTATTTAAAGCGTGATTGGATCAGAACCTGTCTATCCCCTCAGGCCTATCTGATCTACTTGTACAGCACATACAGTATCTGACTCCATTGTCTTGACATCAGATCTATCCAGTTGTATTTACAAGTGTCTGCTACATGGGAACCAATCAAAATGTTTCAATAATATGAGTCCAAATGGTTGCGAAACCATGCTGATGAGTGAAGCCGAAATAGAAATGGACAAGCATTCATTTTCTATTTACACAACTCACACAATTTCACCAGCAGAACATTTTTATACCACTTCTACACAATTGCCATAAATGTTCCTCGGACCAGTCCTGTGGTGTTTGTGGTGCCACGTTTCCTCAGTTCCCCCCCTCACAAATATAGTTCCTACAAGCAATTAGTTCCGTTGATTTCATGAGAACAAAGCCAGGATGAAACTAGGCTAGTCACCTTTAAACCAAACAACCGGTTCTCACAAGTTAATTTTGAGGCTACAGTAGATATAGTTTAGGTAGCTGTTCTGTATTTCCATTTGGATTAAGATAAAAATGCTGGACAGGCCATGCCCACAAATGACAACAGCTTGCTAGTGTAATGTTAAGATGCAACATGACTAGCGGTGGAGATCATTAAGTTCAGTCTGTGTGGGTTCAGTGCTTGTCTGGAAAAAAGCGAGGACAGAAACACAACAAAAAGCCTCAACATTATTGATATAAAAATAGCAACAAGCAGTGCTGATACTGAAATATGAAGCTGCACTTGCAAAGTCTGTGAAGAGAGCGAGTCTGAAAAATAATGTCTCTGTGTGTGTGTGTCTGTCTGTGTGTGTTTGTGTGTGTGTGTGTGTTCAGCATGTCCTTGAATCAATAGGCTGTTATTTTCCCTCTTGCAATCAGACTAGAAGGTGTTTCGGCAGTGAAGCCGTGATGGTATCTGTCATGCTTTATAAATCCATGTCCTCTTCAGCAAAGAGGCAGAATCATGTTTGTGTGTGTGTGTGTGTGTGTGTGTGTGTGTGTGTGTGTGTGTGTGTGTATTTGTTTCCAATCACCTCCTCACTTTAAAGTCTGCATTAAGAACCGAGACTGCCTTTATCTAACCTATCTTAAAAATGTCCCCTCAGTTCGGAATTCCTACTCGCAACGAGGTGATCTCTCCACCATCTACAGTAAACAAATCACCTTTTTATTATCGTTAAATGAGATCTTCTTGGTTTGACATAAGGGTGTGCAAACTTCCACACCTGCCCTTTGCGTACACAAACGAAGGGAACTCACACTCTCCGGTCCACTTGTCGGGGTGGAGCATCAGCCGAGTCTTGGCGTTCTCCAATTCCCTCCGCAGGCTCTCGTGCTTCACCCTGAGCTCCCGGATCTGCTGCTGTCTCTTCTCCAGCATCCTGAGGCGAGCGCTGAAGTACTGCAAGCCCTGCGATGAGAAACCAAGCGGCCGAGCCGCGTTTAGAGCCAAACGACTGCCAGCCCTTTCACATCACAGCATGTTCTGGGCTTAGGCTAAATTGAGTCAGGAGTAATCTGTGTGGTGCCGCTCTATTGGCTGGATTAATTACAGTCAAGCTAAAAATAAAAGTACGAATCTCACTAAGTCGAAATCTCTAAGGGGAAAAGGTTGCTTATGTAGGATAGAGGAGCGTTAAGATTTTGCCCAGGATAGAGGAGGTTTAAAATACAAATTGCTGCAATAGTACAGATTACTGTAAAGATACTCAGCCTGATAAATTAATATCTAAGGCAATTCTTAAAGTGGGGCCAAGGGTCTGTGAAACATAACTAGTGATGATGATGATGATGATGATGATGATGATGATGAAAATGTTTGGAAAATGTGTTCTATTGGTTCAGAAAGCTCTATACATTGTCTTGCAAAAAGTATTCACCCCATGAGAGTTTACTGAAATTGAAATAGATTTTTTACTGGAATGAAACTGGAATGAAAAAAGAATTGTTCAAAGTTTTGAGTGCATACTGTATGTATTCACCTACTTTGCTATGAAACCTCTAAATCAGCTCTGTTGCAACCAGTTGACGTCAGAAGTCAGGCACAATAACCAGTGCTTCAATAGTGAAAAAGATCCAAAGATTCACAGCAAAGATGAACCTACCTGTCCATAGGACTTGTAAAAGTCATACACTTGATGGAAAAAAAAAAAAAAATAAGATCGGACAATTAAAAAAAAAAAAAAAAAAAAAATATATATATATATATATATATATATATATATATATATATATATATATATATATATATATATATATATATATATATATATTTGGAGGTCATTAAATGCCATGTCACAAAATCCCCAAACACATGGAATAAGACTGCCTGGTCAGATGTTACTAATGACCTTTCCAGCATTTATGAGAAATGCTAAGTGTGGCACAAGAGAGCATCATTCCCACAATGAAGCTGATAAACAGCTAAACTGGAGTTGTTTAACCTTTCAATGTTCGGGAATGTCCTAAAACTCAATGTTAAAAGCTTACACCTCAACGCAACTGGGAATCTGTGACATATTCTTGTACATCCAATCTAATGGACCAGTTGTACCTTGAAGAAAGGGCAAAGAAACAAATAACCAATTGCTAGATGTGCCAAGATAATGGGGACGTGTCTCAATAGACCTGTAGACAAATGTAACTAAATCAAAAGGTGGCTCTACAAATGATTGAGCTTGGAGGTTGTTGTGATTGGTGGGGGTACACTTAAGATCGCTCGTTTGTGCCACAATGCTAAAAAAAAAATTTTTGCGCCTTTAAATTAAATGACCGCTTCCCCTTTCCATTAAAAATCCTTTTCTATTCCAGATTGTAAAGGACCAAAAACCAAGAAAAAACACCAAGGGATTGAATACTTTTGCAAGACACTGGCGCTCCAAAAATGGTATTGTAATCAATCCAAGGGTGTCCATTTAATTTCTAATTTCTAATATCTTCATTACCATATCAATGATTTTTCCAATCTGTTTATTTACAGTCGAGCGTCTGCTATACAAGTCCTGTTACTGAGGATAACGTATTAGAACAAGCATTTTAATACAAGCCTAAGCTACTGTCAGAGCTGCTGCTACAGAAAATGAATCATCGCATTCTGACCAATCAGAATGCAGAATTTTAGCCAACACTGTCATGATATACAATATTTAACTTTAATTAACCCATCCTGAAATGGCTGACAAGAGACAGATGGGCGGGTGTTTGCGTATGCTAATGTGAATATAATTGACAGTTGAAAAATCCGTCTCTTTGTCTCAGGCAATCAAATAAAGTAAATGAGAGGAGTCTCTCGATCATAAAACGGCTCCCCCTCCCCGTCCACTTCTTCCTCGACTGCAGAGAGAATCCTTGCTCTTACCCTGAACGGCTGAAGTCTTTAAAGATGAACTGAAGCTTATATGAGAATAAATCATTCCACTTTCCGCAGGCGTTGCGGGTCACACTAGCAGGAAAGGTTAATGATCCGTGGACATGCAGCACAGCGCTGGCTGTAAAGAGCCATCAGACAGATTGCGGATTGAGAGAACTCGACTCGTTCATCACCGCACCAAAGTATCTGTCATATGTAGATGAGACGTCGCTAATTGTTCCTGAGATCACCTCTGCACATGCAAATTCCTGCCGCAGTCACGGTGGTCAAAGAGAAGGATATGCTCGGGAACGACTGCAGGTGCTTAGGAGTTTTAATTAACATCATGTTCAATTAGGGATTATGAGCTCGGCTGCCCCTTGCAAGTCATATCACACTGGAACAGTACTGGAAGCAGGAAAGCACTTATTCTTGCAAACACCTGTATGCACTTTTTTATGCATTTTTGGGGCTTTCTATCCTCGTCAGCTCTGAAATTAATTGAGTCGGTTGCCGAAAGGATGCATTATTCATTTTGCAAAGAAATTTTGGGAAAACAGAATTACTAAGAATGTTACCCAGTAAACGATTTAAAATGAAAATAACAAGGTTTTCCTTTTCTATAACACCAGCTCAGACAACAGTGCACCTGCAAATTGCAGGTTTTAATTAACACATATCTATATTAATAAACACGGAGTCTCTAGTAACAGTGCTTTTTAACTGTCAGAGGTAGTTTCTTGACATTTTTAGCATAGATATAAACGTGATAAATGTTTTAATGAAAATTATGGAACTGATATAAAACGTCTTTGAGGGAGATCACAAACAACCCATGCTCTCAAATTTCCACACAGTTCTTACCAACAAATTTTTAATTCAAGCATGTAGACTGAGTGTCCTCACCTCAGTCACCATCCCTTCCTTGCGTCTCTGCAGTCGCTCCACGTCATCTATCTCGTACACTTTAATTTCAAAAGCATCCTTCAGGGAACCTCCCAGCGGAGGCAGGTCCACCCACTGACCTGCAGCTCCAGCCTTCCTGCCAGGGGAGGAATTATCCGGCAGGGGAGCAGGGATCAGCCGTCGCCGCTGCAGGCCTGGAGAGGTCAGACAGGGTAATGCTCTACATCTGGGCCGTAGGTGCACACCAGGAATATCCAAGGAGCTTATAGGCATGCTTTTTTTTTTATATGTATGTGAATGTTACAGCATTTAAAAGTGGATGAAACATCAAAATAGTCCAGTGTGGGGCTGATTATATTGGCATTAAGGGCAAGATGGCATGATTGTCTCTTTGCGCAAGCTATATGAAGAAGCAACATTTAATTAAACAAAGATTTCTAATAAGAATACAAAACATAGTCCACGTGTAAACCACAATGTGGTCTTGAGTCTTGGTAATAAATATTTTTTTGACTTTCTTACATGCATACAGTATAATAGGTAGTATAATATGAGTACTTCTGGTGAACATAGTGCCAAAGAATGCATGCAATGTGACAATATTTCAAACTAGCATCTCTAGACATAAAGGTCTGAAGATGTTATGGAATATCAGCAGTATTGTCAGTAAAACATGGTTAGCTGAAGCAATCTAGACATGAGAAATGGATATGTCCTTGAAAGAAAGTGTCAGGCTCCTACTCGCAACCTTTCATTTAAAGCAAGATTTCTAAAACAAATGCTGACAATTCCTGGTATTTACAACAGATATCATTTCTTAGGAAAGTTCAGAGAAAATGGCATTAATTCCTGGGTGACTTGGAAGCGAAACCTACCATTGGCTCTCTTTTTGGGAGACTTTGACACCTTGGTTCGGCTGGAGGAAGATACTCCGCTCTCACTCATGGAGTCGTGGGTGGACGATGCACTACCTGTGGTTTCACTATCCCTGATCATGCTTTCATAGCCACTGCTGCCTCCACTGTGGTAAAACAGAGCAGTGCGGCCCATGGCCGGAGGTAACTCCCCACTAAGAACGCTGCTGTTGTCACTTCCATGCCCGCTGCTGTAGCGTTGCGGTCGCCGAGGAGCAGTGATCTTACTGTACGGCGATGGCAATGAAGAAGGCAGTAAAAGTTCAGCAGACACGCTTGCCTGATCATCGGTAACCTTGCTGTGTTTTTTGGGGCTGCTTGATGCTAGCTCACTAACTCGGCTATTTGCAGCTCGAATGGCTTGCTTTGTGCCCATGACAGTGCCTTTACCTGCTTTGTTACTTGCGCCCATAACTGAACGAGTTGATGCTTTTCCACTTGGAGGTAGGTTGACAGTCCGTACACTTGAGACAGAAAATGATTTTGTGGCACTCAAAGGTTTGGAACCACTGTTAGACAAGGACTTTGTTCTGTTCCCATTGCCAACCATGGCTCTAGGACTCACATTAGCTTTAATCTGCCCTAATTTGCTGACTCCAGAAGTACTGGTTGATGGAGGGGAAAGGGGTGCAGAGGTGGAGCTGGTAACCCCAAGTCTTGGTACCATCCTGCTATTTTTGCTATTACCAGCTAGGTTAACACTGATGCTCTCTCTTATCATTCCTTGTTTAGATCCAATCGATGTCAAGCTGTCACATCTTTCAAGGGAGAAAAGACTCCCAAAGTATCTTCCAGTGTCTCCTTTTGTGCCTCGCGTCTGAAGACTGGATCCCGCCTTTAAGCTGAATGATTTAAAGCTAAATGAGTCTCCTCTAAGCCGAACATCAAAATCCTCCTCAGAGACCGTCACTTTGGATGATGAGGATCTGGCTGCATCATTGCTCAATGACCGTAAGGCACTAGGAGACACCAAAACGCGTGTCTTCTGGTCCAGGCTAGATTTTCTAATGGGTGGAGCAGGTGGTGACATGCTGCCAGACTTTGGGAGTAAGCTGCTCTTTTGCCCATTTGGACGTTTCCCTAAGGATGAATATTTCAATGTTGTACTTGTTGGTATGGCATCTTGGCCCCACTTGGACTCTGGGGAGTTTTGAGGCACTGTGATCATCCCAAGTGTTGTAGCCCCACGTCTAAGCTGAGGCATCCTGCTCAAACTCTCTCCTCTTTTAACACTGGATTTTTCACAACCATCGACCACCCTTTGGGAGGAACAAGATGGTGGGATTTTTGGAGATCGTGGCATACTACTGCAGCTCCCACCTGTGATCTTCCTGGATGGGATTCCACTGGTACCAGATTTGGGTGGCTTTCCTGCAGAAATGAATTCTGTAGTTCTTAAATCAACCTGACTGATAGTAGGCACCCAGTGTTCATCTGTCTTGCTTCCTTGCCTCTGTAACTCTCGGTTGAAGCCACTATTTGTCTCAACAGATGAGGTAGGTTTGTTTTTTCTTGGGAGAGTAGACTGGTTCATACTAGATATCTGTACTGACTGTGAGGAGCTAGTGGCACTAGATTTCACAGATTTTTGACCTCTGAAGGATGTTTTATTTGTATCAAAAACTGGTGGGCACGTGGCTATAGGATTTTTCTCAGAGCTCCCTGATTGGTAATCAAACAAAAAAATTGCACTGTTACCAAAAGAGCTCTTTGTGCCTTGCTGGGTGGAAGACTCCAAACACAAAGCACCAGGTATATTTGCGGTTGAAATATTATCACGTATGTTCACCCCCTTTGATGAAAAACCTCTAGGTGAGTGTATAGCATCAGGATTCAGTGTTTTTCTCATAAATGAGCCTTTGGATGATGTGCTGTGGTCAGATGACACATGCCCTTTTTGTGCACTGTCTACTTGTGATACATATGCATCAAACTCATCATTGATGCTGCTAATTATACTGACTGGACGTGATGCAGATGATATAGTCTGTGGGGAGCAGTCACTGTTAAAGCTGATTATGCTGGAGGGTCGGCCATTGTCTGGAATCAGACCACTGGGTAACTCCTCAACCACGGTAAACACTAGTTCGTCTTCACCGTTCAGTTCAACAGGTTGTTGTAGAGTGACAGTAGTCCTCAAGACATCTCTCTCAAGACATCTGCTCTGAAAAGCTGCACGGAGGTTGCTCAATTCCATTGGGCTCCTACTCGAATGATATGGTACTCCTTGCCTGAGGGCTGGCTGGCTCATACCGACTGGAGGTGTCCTTGTGGCTAAAATACTATCACCGGCCAAATTTGAGGTCTTTTCTAATAATGGTGAAGATTCTCTGTCAAGGAAGACCTTCTCTCGAACATCTGGCTCAGGGGCTTGAGATGAGGTTTGACCAGATACAGTCCCTTCTGATGGCACTTTGGAGTTCTCCGTGTGAGAAGGCTTTTGGAGGGAGGATTTTATCATCTTGGTACATGAATCTGTTGCTTTAGGAGCTCCACCTTGAGGCTTAGAGACTGTCTGAGGTCCTTTGACTTCACTGATGAAAGTAGCTGTGCTCTCACTTCCATCAATACACTCAAGGCGTTCTTGTAACTCTGCAAATGTGTTGCACTTCAAATGATCTCCGTCTGATTTGGGAGCCTCTTTTGCACGCTTTTTGTTCAATGAAGGAATGATAGGAACAAAAGCTGGAGGGCCCTCATTGTCGCTGAGTTCACGGTCAGAAATGTGGGCTCCTCCAGGACCGACATAAATAACTGTGTCACATGAGTGCTCACTGCTGGAGGAGTAGTCCGGATCACTGGATAGAAGTGCCGGGTGGTCTGGGTCTAGAGCCACTGTTCTGGGGTGAAATGGTTTTAAATGAGGTGGTCGTCGTGTTTGTCCTTCCTCACAAGAGCTCTCTCCTCCTGAAGAACTGGAGGCATACTGAAAGAAATTACGAAAAGATCAACATGTCAAGACAATATATTGACTCGACTAAATCTACCAAATATTAATAAAAGTTGTCAATATGCCTCTGTAAATGAAACACATGTACCTCTGGCCTACAGTATTGATTACCACTACAACTGACTGATGCTCTCAAAGAAATCAATCAACCCACCTTTAGTAGACCACTTTTAAAGATAGATCCACTCAGGTGACATACACAATTTTAATGCTTTCTCCATTAATCTATAATGCAAAAGTAAACACATGTGCTATATGCACAAAGCAGTAAACCAGGAAAAATAAAAAAGATGGAACAGAGATCCTGCCTTGGATTTCTTCTTCCTCATGCGATGAATACGAGAGGCTAACTGCACAGTGGAGAGTGACTCAGGAAAACTGGCCGGTGAATCTGAGATGTGGGCGATCATTGTGGTTCTGCAGTTGATGTTGCCCAATGATTCCCTCAGAAGCATAGTGAGCTTGCTATCCCTGAATAATACATCAAAAATCACGTTGTTAGACAAAAAGCAAGGCAGAAATCCATGCTCTTCCCCCCCATAAAATCACAGAAAGCTGATCCCATCTCATTGCAATACACATGCTGGTTGGAGAAAATGAACATTCTCATGAAACCTTTTACACTTTATACTGTACACATCAAGTTGTTTATACCAGCGGGTACACAGGGCTTCTTACATAGTTTGTGATCTAAGTGGCTTGATGACCTGAGAACCGTATGGTTCTCAATGCTGCGAGATATACCTTACATTGAAATTGATATTTGTCGTTTCACATCGACATACCTATAAGGAACATGTTTGGCCCCATTGGCTAAAGCAAGGATGACGTTCCCCAGAGCGGCCAGCGACAGACACTGTCCTCCACCTCCATCTCTTGTTCGAGTGATGTCAGATTCACAACTGCCCAGATCCAGAAGATGTAGACGACTCCGTCCCCCAGACACTGGACCAAATACAGACATGCATGTTAACAAAACATAGCCTTCTTTACATCAATGGCCTAGGACAAATTTTTTTTTTTCATGTATATATCTGTGTTTAAATGTTATATTCAATTAAACACGAATAGTATTACATTTAACATACCGTACAGACAGGTAAAGATTCATACAGTAGACAGGACATGGTATAAGTATTAAGTTAAAGAATGTGTGTACATGATTGATTCACACAGCATGAGCGATGATCTATGTGGATTCATCCACCCAGCCAAGAAATCGGTTTTCTTGGTACGCTGATAAAGTGATAGAAGATTCAATACGGGCACTTGCAGCTCACTTGGCAATGGAAATAATGATGGAATCTGGGATTACAATCACATTCCAAAGTCGCCTAATATAAAGTCAAGCACTAATGCACACCGACAAAATAATGATTCAGAGGGCACATTTCCAACTGCTATTCTTTTAAACATGGTGCGTTTACTGTAAATGTAGGTCACTAACCCAAAGACGTCCAGGATCATTACGGCAGACAGATGAGGCACTTATTTCAGATGGAAAAAGAGACCATTAGCTTTGCATCAGCAGGATTTAAATCTCCGAGCTGAGAATGCCAACCAGGTTTTCACTTGTGCCAAGCTCTATAAACATGACACAGGAGGAGGCCGGAGCGCATTAGGTAGTGAAATTTATCCTAACAATGGCAGAAGGACGTGTTCTGTAGTCAGGACAAGAATGAAATACACATGATCGGCTAAATGGCGATTTGGCATCTAGTTCATGTTGGGATGTAACAAAAGAGCTTGCATTATTAGGGGTGCTGTCATTAAGTTATTAAGAGCGGAAAGAAATTTGGGGAATTTATATGCAAATGGAAGAAATTTGTCTTTTTTTATTTACTAAGGCTACATTGAAATCAGGATAATAAAAAAAATGATGATTTGAAATATTTGATAATAACTGACATTCTGAAAGCTCCACCTCCTTTCTCCAGTTTCACACGAGTAATATGTCGTATTTTCAGGATTTTCCACTTATAAGCTGAGATGTTTGTCGGCGATTTTGTCACGGTGTTGAGAAAATGTTTAGATTTTCTTAACAAAAATGAAAATAAATCATTGTGCCAAAATTCTCAGTCAAAAAAAAAAAAAAAGAAGAATCAAACGTGCCAATTTTATTGGGTGAAAGAGTGAAAGAGGCACTTTTAAGAGTTTTACACCCCTCTTGATAAATCTGGCATCAGTTAGTGCCAAAGTCTGCTCAATGGGAAAATGATCAAGAGGTATGAAAACGCCTGGTGTGAAGATAGTATGAGGCCGTACTTCCTCCTTTGGCGCTCTTCTCCATGCGGTACTGCGTGACGTGGAGGGTGAAGAGCATGTGAGAGTTGCACTGCTGCTCCTCAGCGTTGTCGGCTCTGCTCGTGCTCCGTGCTGCTAAAGCCGAGTCCAGAAAGAAGGCGGCTCGCTCTGCTGTGGACGCCCTCAGCTCACTCTGATTCTGAAGCTGGAATAAAAACGAAATTAATTCATAATAATAGCATTTGTAAAAATCTGTTAGGATGATTAGGGGAACAAATGAAGGAGACAATTAACGCCTGGATATTCAGTTTGCAGAAGTAAACTTCCATTCAGAACCTTTAAACAGTGGACACGCCTTGACCTAAACATTTTTAAATTCTGTATATTTTGTGCAGTCAGACATCCAATAGTGAATCATTTAATAAAAAAAAGTATGCATGAAGCTTTTCTTATATATATTTAAAAAATGGTAATATAAATCACATTGTTTACATTTATGATAATAAAACAGCTTAAAAACAGTAAACATAATAAGAGCTTTAATATTTAACATAATGCAAGTTTTCTTTGTTGTTTAGACACTTTTGGGTGGGAGAGAATGTGACTGCTATTTATTTATCCATTCATGTATTTGTTTATTTGTTTGCTTGTTTGTTTACCACCTTCTTAATAGACTATACTTTCCAGTCAAGTGGGATTTAATAGATTTTTATACACAATAAACCTTTGAATTTGCATTTTACATGCGTATTTACATGTGCGACAGAAATGAATGCTTTTAACAAGGGTAGATAGAAATCAGAGAAAACACACCCTGACCCAGTTACCTGTGAACCTGAGATGGGGTCCTCCTTGAGGTAGACGCCTGCACCCTGGACATCCTGGAGAGTTCCCGTCGACAAGTCGGCTAGAAGGTCCGTCAGCACTTCGTCCCGCCCGCTGATCTCCACAGCCGAGACGCGCACAGAGAACTGAGCACCGGCTTTCTCTTTCCTCTCTTCGATCAGCTTGAAGAGCCAGGAGATGGCACACGGGGCCACGCCCAGACTCTGAGTGGAGCAGTCTTTACCGATCATGGTGTAGGTTTTACCTGTAGAAAAGACGCAGTGCTGATTCAGGGAGGGTGATGAAGCTGAAGTGTGTGAGGACAAGGCAAATATCAAGCAAACGGGAGGATAAATGGCGGCATTTATAAGTGACACAAAGTCATGCTGGTGACCAGGGAAACAAAAATATGATGCATTATAGTAAATCACAAAACAAAAACATGCAAAAAATGGTAATAATATTCCTTTGATATGTTATCCATAATAAACCTGGAGCTGAAATATGGCTATAAAGAGACTTGTGATAATTAATAGGATATAAAATATCATGCTGGGTCAGGCACAGGCTCACTGTGGGGGACTGGTGTAACACAACAGGAGGGAACCACTTTCACACAGTGTAAAAAAAAAAAAAAAAAGGGAAAAAAAATCCGAAGTGAAAAAAAAAAAAAAAAAACATGGAAAAGAGACCAACAAAGACATCAGGACTAATTAAGCCATCAATTAAGCACATCGAGCTGTCTTTGCTTAAAGTGTGATGTGATGTGATGTGATGTGATGTGATGTGATGTGATGTGATGTGATGTGATGTGATGTGATGTGATGTGATGTGATTTAACTCACTAAAGCTTTCAGTTTGTCATGCAGTCATAGTGAAATAATCAGCGGAGTCACTGTTACCAACATGAAGGTGATCATTTTAATCCGCACATCCATTAGACTTTTATTTCTTTTTTTAATTTATTAAAGAATGACATCATATTTTATTTTTTTTTTTTATATATATTTAAAAATTTGTATTTAAGGTTTATTAAAGGACAATTAAAGGTGCTTTCACTAACATCATTGGATTTTGTTGTAAGAACTGAAAACCCATAAAGAATAGAAGATGAGTGCTGACCGAGGTTGGCGTGTCCGAAACAGAAGATGCACCCGTCAGCGCCATTGACGACAGACTGAATGACCTCCGCCACCGTCCCTGAACACACCTCCGGCTGTGAATATTCAACAGATATGCAAATGAGCCTCTGACATCATCATCTGTTTTTTTGAGCACACATTATCTACTTTCCCATGAAAGAAGATCGCAGCACTGGCGGGGGGGGGGGTGGGGGGGGGGTGAGATACGGCACCAGAGAGATAAATGACTTCTGAACCCTTACTGCAGTATTATCTAACGGAAGGACAGACGAGTGATAAATGAATTAATATTAAATGACAGACATTTCATGCGTTGCATCACATGTCGCCGAAAGCCTCCGAGGCTTTTAATAACGATCTCACTGCACCACAGAGAGCGAGGCATGATTACGACCTTTGCCTTCAGGCTGACAAACATAAAGAGACAGGAAATGTGATGCTTTTTCTTTTGAAATTACAGATTTGTATAAGTGTGTGTCTGCCCGAGGAGAGGGTTTGTACTGCCTCTGATGTCGGCTTCATCAAAGCCTTCTTTCTTTTGAACAACGTGGAACCGCCGCTGATGATGTTGAGGCAGGAAGTGGTGGAACCTGCTGTATACAGTACAGACCAAAAGTTTGGACACCCCTTCTCATTCAGCGAGTTTTCTTTATTGTGTTCTTTATTGTGTTCTTTAGCCCAAACGCGTCTCTTCTGCTTGTTGCCTGTCCTTAGCAGTGGTTTCCTAGCAGATCTTCTACCATGAAGGCCTGATTCACACAGTCTCCTCTTAACAGTTGTTCTAGAGACGTGTCTGCTGCTAGAACTCTGTGTGGCATTGACCTGCTCTCTGATCTGAGCTGCTGTTAACCTGCGATTTCTGAGACTCGGATGAACTTATCCTCCGCAGCAGAGGCGACTCTCGGTCTTCCTTTCCTGGGCCGGTCCGCATGTGAGCCAGTTTC
Organism: Clarias macrocephalus; assembly: GCA_011419295.1. NCBI lineage: Eukaryota > Metazoa > Chordata > Actinopteri > Siluriformes > Clariidae > Clarias > Clarias macrocephalus. Next base: position 84,749 of record JAAGKR010002846.1, read on the forward strand.
TTTGTAGCGCTTGATGGTTTTTGTGACT
>JAAGKR010002847.1:0-84772 GCA_011419295.1 Clarias macrocephalus
TGATGATGATGATGATCTGGTGTTGAATAGTGTTACTCTGGCAGTAGGATGTCACATAACTGCAGAGCTATGTGTGTCCATCTTGTCTGCTCATACTACTGTACTCTATAGTGGAGTATTACTGTACTAAATGGTGCAGTAAATACCATGTGAAACTAGTACACATGTATTGATTTACCTGCTAGCTCTGGCAGAGTTTCCTAAAAGCATCGCAGCACAAAGGATCATCGTTAAACGCTAGAGTGAGCAACACACTGATCACATTTCCTTTCCTTGTTAGAATGAGTTACTTAAAATTTTAATAAGCTTAAAGTTGCAATGCTTTTGGGAAACTCATCCTGTTTAGCAAAGAGTATTAATAGTAACATTTGGCTTTTGGATATGACCAGTATTTGTGATTCCTGCTACATAGGAGGTTTTTATCCCTCTGCATGTGGAGTAAGTTACTATTTAGTACAGTAGTATGCACAGGGATTCTAATGCACTGAGATTTTATGCTATGGTTTTTGTTTTGTTTTTTGTGTGTAAAAACTGAGCCTGTATGCTTTCAGTATCTAATGCTTTTATTTATTTTTTCCACGTTGGAATATGACTATTTTACGAGCACTTTGACCTTTTTAATCAAGCTTCATGTGCTTCTGTTTCTTTTTTATTGTACTGCTGGGCTTGAGCCTCGGAGCTGCCTAGTCGGATTTATACAGCAAATGTTCACTGTATGACAAATAAATTTCATAGATGGAAAATGCGAGTGTCTTTATGCAAAAGGAAGCCTATCCCAGGAGTCTAAGGGCACAGAGCGGGGTACCCCCTGGATGGGTTGTCAATCCATTGCACATTCATTCATATACTACGGGCAATTTGGGAACGCCAGTTGGCCTAATCTGCACGTCTTTGGACTGTGGGAGAAAACCAGAGTATCCAGAGGAACGCTAACAGGAACAGGGAGAATGTGCTCCATGCAAACAGACCTGCTGCAGGAATTGAACCCAGATCTTGGAGGTGCAAGGCGACAGTGCTTACCACTAAGCCACCGTGCTGCAATTTCATTATAAAATATTAGCTTGCTTGGTGACGTACAAAAACTTTACAAAAAGTATTAAAAACACATTTTAAACTTACAACTATTTTGAAGACTGTGCTTGTGCATGAACCTTTAAATAGATAAGTGTTGATACCCTAGTATTAAAAATTGATCTTCGTGTCCAATTTTTAAGGTATTGAAATGGAGCATTGCAATTAACAGCTCTGAGCTTCCTGCACTCCCCTCATGACAACAACTAGTATGGGGAGTGTTCGAGTCAATTCGGGACTTTTAATTGTGCAGAATAACAACCCAGTTATGAGAGTGAAAACTCCCTTTATTTCTTTATATAATCCCCTGCTACACTAATGCACTTATCAAAGTGTTTGAGTCGTTTTCTCAGTACGGCAAACTATTTCTACTAAAGATGTCCAAACGTCCCATTTCCCTTTCCAATGTTTTATATATATATATATATATTTTTTTTTTTTTTACTATTCTCACTTCTGTGACAGTAGTACATTCAATTCAAACAGATCAGAATTCTATTTTACACACCCTAAGAACAAACTAAACCATTAGCATATAATGATCTAAGTTATACACTAACTGTTTTGCTCTTTCTCAGTTTATATTTTTTTAACTTCGACCGTCATGTTTCCCCGGAACCCTCAATCACAGCTGCGTGTTTTCCGCCGGAATGTTGCAGTGACGGACTCGGCTGTGTTGCTATGATGCGTGTTGCACTTCAGACAGTGGACGTTGCTTGGTTACTGTTAGCGTGCGGGTTTCTGGTAGCTTTCTGTGTCTGTAAATTCTCCCTAAAATTACCAGGGGACCTCGAGGACATCTTCCAGACTCTGATTCGATACGGAAAGACTAAAACACAGCTCCCGAAGCCCAGAAACATTCCCTTAGGTTATGTTCCTAAAAGGTGCTGAGATGTTCACCCTCACTGATCAGCGCTACAGGTGATGTCTGTACCTCTCCGAACATTCTCACTTATGCATTTACTTGTCCTCTGTAGATGGTTCTGGCATTTCTATGCGGTGTCTGTGCTCTGGAATGGACTTCTCCTTGGTTTCTCTCTCCGCTCTGTGTTCCTTCAGGAGCAGCTTCCTGACTTCCTGACAGATCTCCTCAGGGTTTTGACTGAACAACCAAAAGCTGCTTGGAGTGGTAATGCACATACTGTCAGGATAATACAGATAATTATTATCTATATGAATAAAAGAAAGGTTTTGTCTGTACTCTACATTGGTCAGAAGACCTCTCTTTCGATGCTAACTTTACGTTTCATACAGTGGAGGACCAGAAACCAGTCAATATGTCTGACTGTATGTCTGTAATTATGCATGTCTGTTTGTATGCCTGTCTGCATGTCCGACTGTGTGTCTGGATGTCTGCATATCTGTTTGTATGTCCGTCTCTCTCTGTCTGTATGTCTCTTTGTATATATGTCTGTTTGCATTTAAGTCTCTCTGTCTGTCTCTCAATATATCTGACTGTATGTCTGTCTGTCTGTCTGTCTCGCTGTATGCATGCCTGTATGTATGTATGTCTGTCTGTCTGTTTTTGTCACATCATCATGCAAATTTGTCTGGACAGAATGTAATGAAACTTTTGCGTTACTTAGGTTACCCATAGAAATTAATTAGAAAAGCTAAACAGAATATTTTCACCGCCGAAATAACAGGACTGAAGGTGCAAAGTGCACTGGAAAGTGCATTTTAACACACCTGAGTTGTTTTAAGACAAAACTTTTTATCCATTCCACTTTTTCAATTTCTCATCTGTGATTTACTCTCCAATTACCGAACAGGGAGTGTATTTGGCTGACAACGAAAGAAGTACAACTTAGTGTAAAGTCGCTCTGGATAAGAGCATCTACCAAGTGCCTAAATGTAAATGTAAACTTTTCTGTATCCCATCTTTCCATTTATTGTAATAAGATGAAATTACAGTAGATTTAAAATCTTATCATGAGCCTGGTAAATTTAGCCACCAGTACAGTGAAATCCAATACCATATAATGTTGTCAAACCAAATTAAATTTTGTAATATTAAAGTTTAAAAATCAAAAGAGGTTCATCTTTGTTGCAGGCAGATATGTATGTGGTCTGCAACCTGAAATAATAATATCACTGATTAACCTTTGAACTATTATTACAAATTATTTTCCCATCAACAATGGGTCCTTCGGCTAGTGAAAATATATAAGCGTGTCCTGTCTTTCTTGTCTGCAGAACTGAAGCTGACAGTTTTGGTGTTGCAAGTTCTCCTGTGGATCCATTCCCTCAGGCGCTTGCTGGAGTGTCTCTGCATCAGCGTTTTCTCTAATGGCCTGATCAACATTGTTCAGTACGCATTTGGCCTGAGTTATTACATCCTACTGGGGTTGACCGTGCTGTCTGTAAACACAACACTACCTACAGAAGGTGAGAATCGCATTTTGAAAAATACCTTAGTTTAGCCTCTGTGATCTCTGACTTGTTCTCCAGTATCCTGGATATCTGTGTGCCACTGGACACATCATTCACAACTGCTTCAATTCTTCATGCCATATGCTCAACAAGGTGCCGAGAACATTACTTAGAGATTTTAGTCTATATTGACGTGATACAAGGGGGTTGAACAGGTGTACCTAATGAAGTGTCCAGTGAGTGTATATGAAGTTTTCCCTCGCTCTTTCTCACAGGATCCTCTGTTCTGAGCTTCTCACAGTTGGTATGGCACACAGCAGGAGTTCTGCTGTTCGTCTGGGCATCATGGCTTCAGCACTGCTCGCTCTCACTGCTAGCCAGCCTGCGCACCAACAGCTCAGGTAACCACTAATGACTTCCTGATCAGGTATAGGATTAATGAGGATGAACTGGAAATATATAATACCAGTTATATTCCAGTTCATCCTCATTAATCCTATACTTGATCAGGAAGTTCTGTGCATTGGAGTTCTGTGCCATGAATGATCACTGCATGTCATTGGAAACATGAAAATGACCCTGTATTCATAATCATCTTATTAATTAACTTTAAATAGACATTATTCACCACTAGGTCCTTGTTATTGTCCTGCAGGTCGGATAGAGACACTCGCCCATAGAATGCCACGTGGAGGCTGGTTTGAGCTGGTGTCATGTCCTCACTACCTGGCCGAGCTGATGATCTACATGGCCCTGAGTGTATGCTGCGGCTGTGTCTCTTTCACATGGTGGCTGGTGGTGCTCTACGTCCTCTGTAACCAAGCTCTGGCAGCTCAACTCTGTCACGAGTATTACAGAAGCACTTTTAAAGCATATCCGTCTGGTCGCAAAGCTTTCATCCCATTCTTGCTCTAATGAGCTTTTTATAAACATGTGGCAATACGAAGATCAGGTTGTTATGAATCTACAACTCTCCGTGGCGCGAACACTTAATTTACCTAACATTTCATTATCAGTTCCTTACTCTGATGTATGAAAACACTGCACGTTATTACTCAGTGGTCGCCAACGTCCAGCAACGGCCTAGCAAGTACCTGAAACACAATGGCAACCAATTAGGAACCACATGAAATCTGATCACAACCACCTAGCCACACCCTAGAAACCGCTTATCAAACCATAGTAACTCTCCAACAAGAAGATACCAGAGCAACGACCTAACTTTACCCTAAAATAGAAATACAAACTATATAAAAATACCACAGCAACACTCAAACCAATTGGTATACCAGAGAAGCTGCATAGTAACACGACTGCAAAGACATAACAGCCTAGAAACCAACTCAAATTATGTAGCAAATTCCACCTAGCAGCTTTGATTGAAACACCCTAACCACCACTCAGAATACAACAACCACCACCAAACAACCTTTTCATAGAAGACATAGGAAACCTTTTAAGACTGCTCCCTCACCACTTTTTCCCCTGAAAAGTTTTTGTTATTTACTTGGATTTTGTTGATTGTTCTTGATCTTCCTGATTCTACAGGAAGAAAATAAATCCTTCAAAACCATTAAATTAGGATACAAAAATTAATAACTGTAAGTGTGTGCATATAAGTACATACTTATACAGTTATGTGTTTTTATGTGTATACTAGTAAATGTTTTAAAGCTTGTGTAAAAATTAATCACTTCTATAATTTTTTTCTTGTCAGAATTTCCTACCAGTTGCACAAACATATACTTACCTATGTTTTTTTCAAATGTACTACCTACTTTGGAATGGATGTAATGCCGCAAAAACAAACAAAATAAAACAGGTAGCGGTTTCTGACAAATTGTTTATTATGTTGTCAGAATGTAATCTCTATAGTTTTAACACAGCTGTTTCTGACAAGAGAATCTAAAAATGTTCAGTTTTGACATAAAAACATCATGCATTCTGTTCCAAAGTGTTTCTATAGTATGTAAGGTTACCTCCAGTTTCCCAGAACTTTACATTAACACAATGTTTAGAGAATAGCGCAAGACATTTTTTATAATAATAATAATAATAATAATAATAATAAAATTTATCCCTATAGGCATCTTCTAGTCACACAAGGTCTGAGTCTAAAATATATATATTTTTAAATAAATAAATAAAATTAAGTGGTAAATAACAATAAAACCATGTTAGATAAAAAAAAAAGTCTGAATTATCACTTAAAACATATAAAAACACAAAAGTTTGAGTGCAGTATTATATCATGTGGGATAAGGGCTTTGGTATAAATCGGACTTCAGACATGATGTGAATGTTGGTGGAGAGTCTGTATTATGTAGGCTTTCTGGAAGAGAATGTTGTGTTCAAGTGTTCTTGAGCCAATAATGGTCAAACAGGCAGGGGGTGTTCTCTGTCAAATATACTGTTTAATATCCTAGGAGAGCATACAATGTCTAGCACCAGAAAAAAAAAGGGAAGCAAAGATAAATAAGCAATTAAGTTTCCTCAAAAAGAGAGTGGTCATAAATGTGTTGTTCAGAAATATATTTGTGTCACAGTTACAGTATTTCACATTTGTACATGAATTTATAAACTTGGTGAGATGGCTAATGCATCAATCATGGGACGATCCTGGTACTATTTAATGAAAATATTAATAATTAACAATTAAACAATGAAAATGTTTGAAAATATTACTCAAAGCATGATAACTTCATAAAACTCCTAACCATGCATGCTGTGAGTTAAAGCCATCATTTGATTATATCCAAGCAGAAGACAGTGAAACATAGGTAATGATTTGTTCAAATATTTCAATCCCATGATTCTACCACATGATCAACAGATTGAGTATTGCAAGCGAGCAATACAATTTTGCAAAAACACTTTGATGTAAATAAACTGGTGAAATAGGCAAACTGGTAAAAAGTGGGCAACGGGTCAGAAGTGCAACTCTGAGTACGACACCGTCACATCTTCTCTTTTGATTTGCTGGCAGTGGACAAACAATAACACATGGCCTTTTTGCTGTTGTACTGTTATCATGCTGTTTAGAATCATTTTCTTTGTTTAAGGACTCTTAGTGGACAAACCATTGGGCATGCTGGCACAGAAACGTGAGCTGCTTGACTTGGTGCAGAACTTTCTGGATGGTTATTATCCATGCCTCATTTTTTAAATGGTTTTAAATAATTATCAGTTTATTTATTGTTGAGAGTATTCACTTCTTTGTGCACACATATTCAATTGTATATGGGCCAGAGAAATCTGCTTCAATTCTCCCTCCTTTTTCCCCCCTCATCTGCTGAGGACCTCATATTCAGCAGAAGAACCTCATCACCAACACCACATGTCACATGCTGGTCTTTCTTCTGAACCCTTCTGACATATGCTGGCTTCTGTTTACCCTGTGCCATTTTAACATGTTCTACTCCTGTTTATAAGCCTCCACTTTCTTGTTTTTAGATTGAACAAAGTCGGGGTGCACAGGCCAGGCTCTCAATGAAGAATGACATTGGACTTTAAATATGAACGACACAATTAAAGAGAGGATTCTGACAAAGCATGTAAAAGGACTTACCTGCATGTCTACAAGAACTGCTGAATGAAACACCACCATTCTGTACATTAAACGTAATGGAGAGTCTTTTGTGGTTGTGTGCACCTTAGACCTGAGAGGAAAAGATTGTCGCATTCAGAAAGGTATCATAATGCTGATAACTTACCAACTTGAGGACTCTGAAATATACATAATAGCCTTAATAACATTTTAATATCCCAGGTAATATTATAATTTGTAAAGTTTACCATTTAATGTTATTTGTCTTTTCATCAAATCTGATAGTAGTGATACTCCCTCTCATATTGTGTGTGTGCTACTTATACACATACACAGGGGGAGTCAAACATGAACGTTTTACATCATTTTAATATTTTAATTTGTAACTGCGGTGTGAGCTAAAATTGATGCCCGAGTGGTAATTTGTATGAAAGAAGAGTGTTTTCTGGGAGACTCAAGGGCCGGTATTGGAACATTATCAGGAAAATGTTTAACATTCACCAGTGTTTGTAAAACAGTGAGATGGTTACTAAAGAGCTGAAGTCTAAACACCAAGGACTGCTATCCAAAAGCATTGTGATCTGGCATGATAATGCACGTCCACACACTTCTGCCCAGACTGTCTACACTCTACAAAAACTTAGTTAAAGCATTCTAGCTATAGTCCTGATCTTGCTCCCTCAGACTTTCACCTCTTTGTTCTCCTGAAAGCAGCCATATGAGGACCAAGATTCATGTTTAAGCAATTTCTCTCTGGGATTAATAAAGTTCTTTGAATCTTGACTCTTCTGATGAAGAAGTAAAGACAGCTGTGGATTTGTGGCTCGCAGCTCGGCCTAAAACGTTTTTTAATGAGGGAATATGAAAGCTTTTTGATAGATGGACAAAGTGAATTGCAAGCATCTGGCAAGGAGAACATGTCAAAAAATTATCTTATTTGTCTTTTTGTAAAATTAAGAGTGCTGATCATTTTTGACCCACCCTCATATATATGCATACACACACAGTACTAATCACTCACTCTTCGTCTATACTGCTTTATCCTGTATTCAGGGTCGCGGGGTCCTGGAGCCTATCCCAGGAGGCTTAGGGCACGAGGCGGAGTACACCCAGGACAGGGTGTCAATCCATCGCAGGGCAACAGGACGAATCACCTTCCTATTTAATGTTTTTCCTCCTGAACATTGTACAGTATATTAATACTGAAGACACTAAAATTGAAAATCCATACAAAACAAGTATGGATTTATGTAGTCAACAAAAACATGTGAAATTACTCAGAGTATTTTTTATATTTTGATTCTTCAAAATAGCCACCTTTTGCGTGATAATGTCAGCCAGAAGTTGTAATCCAAAAGCAAGTGATGGTCAAACTCGGTACAGCAATCAAAGAGATAAGGCTTGGTGACATCTGTCAAACCTATGAGAGTGTATCATTCGCACTGCTCCATTTTCTATTTGTATGAAGGTTTAATTGCTGGCAGGTGTGTCTTTTTTAGGCGATCCAGTCTGTGTAGTTCTTGTCGGCCATATGTGTATGCGGCGTGGAAAACTAAAACATGCACAAAACACCAGTTCTTGTACAGAGGTTTATTAAACTATTTGTGCATATAAAATATTTGTGTTAAACCTTCATGATCAGTGGCTCATTATACTCATAACATTTATTGTGTTCTTTAGCCCAAACAAGTCTCTTCTGCTTGTTATCTGTCCTTAGCAGTGGTTTCCTAGCAGATATTCTACCATGAAGGCTTGATTCACACAGTCTCCTCTTAACAGTTGTTCTAGAGATGTGTCTGCTGCTAGAACTCTGTGTGGCATTGACCTGCTCTCTGATCTGAGCTGCTGTTAACCTGCGATGTCTGAGGCTGGTGACTCGGATGAACTTATCCTCCGCAGCAGAGGTGACTCTTGGTCTTCCTTTCCTGGGGCGGTCCGCATGTGAGCCAGTTTCTTTGTAGCGCTTGATGGTTTTTGTGACTGCACTTGGGGACACTTTCAAAGTTTTCCCAATTTTTCGGACTGACTGACCTTCATTTCCTGAATTCAGCCAGAGCTCCTGGAAGGAGAACTGACAGCACAGAGTTCCAGGTTGGGGCTGATAACTCAGCCCCCCTGCAGCTCCACATCAGTACACTCGTTAGATGCCTGCCCAACTCTGCCAGCTCTTTCTCCTGGATATGTGAAAACTCGAGGTTGCTCTAACGGCCTGTAGAGAGGGCAAAAATAGATTTATTTATGAGTCATAAATACATTTATAAGAGAGAGGTACATTTATAAGAGAGATGCACTGGTCGATCAGCCAGCGACCAGAATTGGCTGGACTTCAGCTTGATTGGCCATGACTGGTTATCAGCTGATCAGCCTCAGACATAAACGATTATGATTTGTGCATTTTTAATGCCTTTCTTTATTAAAAATTGTGCATGTTAAAAGTTTCTGATCTGTCTTTTTCTCAAAATCTTTGAGTTAATTAGTCTCAAAACCCACACATTACACACACAGTCACAAAACACTACAAGCACTAATTAGATTTGAAAATCGTGCGGTTCAAAGTCCCCTGGGCTCATGGGCGCTGAAAATTTTGAGGCATTTGAGGCGGTAAAACATGACCATCTCTTTATAATCCTAAAGTTGGTTCAGTATCGCAATACAGTCGACCCCTGAAACATACGGGGGTTATGTACCTAGAGCACCTGCGATGTGTGAAAAAACACGAATTTTGGGTGTGGTTTAAATGCTAATTACTGTATTAGCTCAAAACACTTTAATTTCATTTCAAACTCAGCTTAACCCATTACCCTTAAAAAGAAGAATGTAAAGGTAAACCTATATACTATACAGTACTGCACTGTAGTACTAGAAAGTAAAATACAGATGTTACCCCAATATGTACTGTAATTCATGCAAGCGCCTTCTTTTGGTATGCACTGTTGTTTCCTTTGGTACAGGTAGGGTAAATACAGTAATAATTCACCGTGTCAAAAAAAAGGTTTTAAAAAATTAGTAAATTATATTGTTCCTAATAGTTAAGCATTAAAACACATGAAAATGATATATTACCATGAAAAAAGGAATTAAAATTTGCAGAGGATATCTGCAATTCTGCAGAATTGCAGGCATTTCTGTGAACAATTATTAGTGAAGTTCTAAGGAAAAATCCCCAAATGGCGATGGGCCGTGGTGTTTGGTGTTCCCAACCATCAGATGGGACTCAGCCAGAGCGTTTTCTTCTGCCTTCTCACCGTTTAATTCTATTTTGATGTCGTTTTACACAAATGTGAATTTGTCCAGAACATTTACTTTGCTGTCTGTGCCTGTGTCTTTTCCGAATATTCCGAAGAATTACCATCATTTAATAACAGCATACAGCTGGGCCTTCAGATGCTGGTTGCTTTGCTGGAGAGCCTGAAACTCCTCATTGTATTTCTTCTCTTCCAACATTCGCTGTTCTTTTTCTCTTATTTCAATCTCTTCACATTGCGAGTTCAGGGCGTCTACCTGTTTTTGCAGTTCCCTGGTCTCAATCTCCAAGTCCGCGATCTTTTTATCCATGTCCTCCTTGTCCCTCTCGGCCTGCAGAGCTTTCCTCAGGCCGTAGGCCACACTACTCTCGTATAGGGTCTGATGGGCAGCGAGGGTCATGCGAATCTCCTCTCTTATTTGTAAAAGCAGCATTCCTCTCTCAGCACAGTTGATGGTAATTTGTCTAATCAGCTCGTCGAAGCACTGTGTGTAGAGCTCTCTGCGGGCAGGGCAGATTCCCGTGTCTCTGGCCTGTTCCTGCCTCAGTCTGAGATCCAGTTCCTCTTGCAGATGAATGACATCGGCCCGGGTGCTTGGCATGCTGGACACACGCTGTACCCACAGTTTATTATTCTCCATCCATACCCTCGGCGGTATGATTGCATCAAGAATCTCCTCTGTCTGCTGTTCAGGGGCATCAGTGGTGGGGCTTTTGAGTTTGCGTGGAGGTGGAATTGGAGCAGATAAGGCAGTCTGTGGGGGCCCCGCCCTCACCGGCAGCACCTTTGGTATGTTCTTCTCTGTGTATTTGGACACCAGTAACGGGTTGTCATACTTCAGCAAAGTCTCAGCAGGAGCAATCATGGTCAACGCTGTGCATTAACTCTGTAGTGTAAATACAATTAGTATCTGGAAAAACCTTATTCTGTGTAATCCTATCTTCATTCCCGCTCTCTTTCTCTCTCATTTATATAAAGGTGTATGACTTCCCCTTCGTGACGTCATCGTTCATTGTTACACACCTAAAGGAAAGCGCGGGGCGCGCGTGCCGCGCTGGTCACGTCCATATGTCGCTCGCGGCATCGTCAGGTCACGTGATCGCGCTCTGCTAGAAGGGTTGCCAAGCGCGAGAGGAAGGCTGGGTCTTACACCTTCATTCAGGAGAGATGAATCAACCCGTCCCGGTTAGACTTGAACACCTCTCGGGATATTAATTTCTCGTTGTACAGTAAATCTATATAAACTGTTTGAACATGCGTACTTAAAAGTCGTATATATCCTGCATGTAATATTATAAATAAAATAGTTAATATCATTTGCTCCTCATTTGGTTTACGTTAAGGGTTGTAGTAAAAAAGAATCATGGTGTATCTGTCTGTTATTACACAGTTTTAAGTGGCTTTGGTGCTGTGCCACCAGATCTTACCCCTTGTACAGGGGGTCTATGTATTTACAAAACCCATCAAGCACCACAGTGAAACTGGCTCTCATGAAGACCTTCCCATGAAGGAAAGAGCAAAACCTACCACTGCTGCAGAGGAGAAGTTCATTTAGCATTAAGCCTCAAAAATCAGCAACTAGCATCACCTCAGATTAGAGCTGTTATGGAGGCTTTACAGATCATGAGGAGCAGAAACTTCTCAATATCTACAGTTTTATACAATCACTATGACAGTTTTTTTCAATACATTTAACAAGTTTCCTAAACTCTTAACGCACCAATACACCTAAAACACACAACTGGCAAAACAGTTAATTTCATGCTCAAAATCACACATTGTGAACTAAACCCCAAAACCCATTTTCAAAATACAATAATAGACTAACACAATACGCTATGTATAACAAAACACTGCAAACATGTTTTAAAATCAATCATTATTCAAAACACTAACACATGTTCTCTTCCAATAGGAACATTTAGTCAAAAAAAAAAAAAACTATCATCAGCTGAAATTACAGAAACTGCATTATTTTACATTATTCCTCCTTTATATTTGAAGCCTAACTACATTTCTGTTTTGTTGGGTTTAGTAAATGCCTGCATTTTGTTTCTTTTGCTGCAGAAATTCAATACAAAAAATGAATGACCATCTCAGAATAGCTTTATAAAATGTACAGTTGCTGCAGTACAGACTCTATTTGCAAAAGGACATTACTGCAAGATATACAAACACAAAAAGCACCCGAATTATAATAAAAAACAACAACAACAAAGTAATCTTCTATTCTGCCCGGTCTTCTGCATTTGGCCACATGTTCTCATCCACATCACACCTGATATCTTCTCTGGCAAGGCATCGTGGGAAGAATCTTTTGGCATGCCTTATTCACCCCTGGCAGTGTTCAGCTGTGATGTCTTGGCATGCAGCATCCATTGCATCCAGGGGGGACATTTGGTCATGTGGACGATGGTCAAAAACCTTCCATCTCCAGGCTGAGAAAGGGGAGTAAGGGGCAAGGAAATGGGACATCATCATTGGATGGGTGTCAAACCAGACTGTGAGTGCACGGGAATGGAGGAATGCCACATTGTCCCATGTGATAACATATATTGGCAAGTGGTCTCCCACCTGTCCCCTTTCTACCTCTGGCACCAGTCTTTCGTGCAGGTCTTCTAAAAACAGGAGAAGGCCGTCGGTGTTTAGGGGCCAATCTGACATTTATGCAGCAGTGCACCGTTGTTGGAGATTGTGGCACACATGGTGATGTTGACTCCTCTCTGGCCCGGCACGATAACTGTGGCCTATTATGTTTCTCCCACGGCGATGCCTTTTCGCCAAGTTGAAGCCAGCCTCGTCAACATAGATAATTTCATGTGGGACTTGATTGGCCTCCAACTCCATGACTCTCTGAAAGTAATTAGACACTGTGTATGTAAATGCTGTGCTGTACTGTATATCTACTGTATGTACTAATGTTCTCCAAGTTTATAGAGTATCTTACTGGAAAACACATTGTGTATAGTACAGTAATGACTATAGTGCACAACCTTACCTGGACGTATTGGTGACGGAGTTCTTTGATGCACTCACTGTTTCATTCGGACTCTGTGTTTAGCTAGAGTCAGAGAAATGGATGTTATGCTGATTGCTGCGATGTTCCCAAAGACAAGGTTGTCCTCTACAACTATGGACTGAATGTCCTTCAGTTTTATTTCATTGTCAGCAATCACCATGTTGACAATAGCAAGTTCCTGTTTTTCATTCAAGAGGTTTCCTCTGCCCCCTAAGGGAGGTAGACGTTTAATCCTTAGAGGGACAAAATACAGTTACATATTAGAGACCGGTGTCATTCAGTCACTCTAATACAGTAAATGGTAAAATTATTTACACTTTGCTGTAGGAGAAGCAATATCCTACCTGTTGGTTTCTCTGAAAATACGGACAATAGATGCCAATGTGTCCCGGCTGAAATTTGGCTGCACTCGTTCACCAGCCTCCCTGTATGATAGCCCGTGGTTTATGACATGGTCAATGATAGTAGCTCTTATTTGATCAGTTACCCTAGCTCTGGTCCTTCTTTGAGCGCCACCACGCATTCTAACTCCTCTCCCTCTACCTTGCCCCACTCCTCTCCCTTCTGCAGGCTTTCTTTCTTTCTCTCTCTCTCTCTCTCTCTCTCTCTCTCTCTCTCTTTCTTTCTTTCTTTCTTTATGTTGCTCTATATTGTTCCTTTTCCACACAAGATCAGCCCAAAGAGTCTTCTTTTAGAACATATGGGAATCAGCTGTTATTTATATATTTGCATAACTGCAATAAGTTGTTTCTCATTGGCAATGGAATAAAATACAGGGAATATATTTGTGTTTCAATTCACAATATTAACAGCTGTTCACTTTGACTTTAGCCTATATAAGTTATGTTTAGAACATGATGTTATCTGTTCTGACATACAGTGTGAAAGCATTTGTAAATTTGACTGTAAAATTACATTGTTTTGGTTGAGCTTGTGTGTAAAAGAAGTTCAAGCATTTTAAATTGGTGTTAACTGTATGCATTTTGTATCAAAGCAACAAGAAATGTGGTAATTGTATAGCCTACAAAGACGGATGTTGTATTGAAAAAAAAAACTCATAGCGATTGTAAAAAACAGTTTTTTTATTATTATTATTTTTTTTTTACTGTATATTTTGAATGTGTTCAGTATTGTTTTACAATATGGAAAGACCATGGGATTAGAAGGTATCACAATTTAGTGGTAGTGTATACTACAAGTTTGTTATATGGAACTGTAACTCATTCTATGTTTTAGGAACTTTTTGAATCTTAGAGATGATGAGCTACATAGAGGCTAGAAATCCTGCAGCACAGGGATTTTGCACAGGGATATTCAGGGAATTTGCGAGGTCCCCGAGTGTAAATAACCTACACACTTGCACACTACTGGAATGTCACAGTAACTTTTATAGTAATGTCATAACAACAGTAACCACGTGGGTGCCACAAGTTAGATTCTTCCTGACTGTTCACATATGTTGTGATGTACGCTCTCAGTTTGCATTGTAGCAAAAATGATGCTACTTAAAAGACTTATGGGAACCTATCGCTGCGATCACTTTACAAGCAATATTGTTCAATATAATTATTGGTCTGATTGGATTTGCATGTCTTGATAGTTGCCGTTCATATTTACAAGTGATTTTATCTGACTCTATTGTGGACGTGTCAGTCCTCTGAAACAGCACACATGCACATCGAAATGTCTTTGCTTGCTCTATCTGGGTTCACTCATTTCAAACAGTCGATGAGATCTTAGCAAAAATATGCAAAAAAGTCAAATGATTGTTCTGATTTAAGTCATGTGACCACATATGGAATAAGTCTCCTACTAGGACCACATATGAAAGTGACTCAGATCTGATCTGTAAAGTATCATATTTGTGTGTTCAGACAGCCATAGAAAAAAATAATCTACGGTATGTCACATTGGGGTAAAAAATGGATTTGAGTCACTTTAGGCTGGTAATGTGAACGCAGCCTCAGTCTGCTTAGGAAATGCTTTGGGTTACTTTTCGTCATGTTGGAAGATGATTCTAACAAAAACATGATTGAAATTGTGTATAGGTAGGCTTTGATGTGTAAAGTTTCACCAATTATTTAAATTATTGTTTCAGTTACAAGTATGTGCAATTATTTGAACAAACTGTACAAGCATTTTTGCCTATATGTTATATATTTGTTATATAAAATATGAATTTACTTATTTTATGTATTTAATTTCATTTTTTTTTTTTATTAAACTTCCAGGTGCAGTGTGACTGGTTCAATAATGCACATTTTCAGTGTGGAAGTTTTGATCCTAAAGAGCATCCAAATTGCACATGTACAAAGGATTTAGAAAACAAATCTTTGCTGTGTTTTTGAAATGTTTATAAAAATGTTTATACTTAGTTGGGTCAAATATGTACCACCTTGCTTCAAATATATTCTGTAGGTGTCTGTGTATTTGTTGTTGATAACGTATTTGAAGCCTTATTTGATGGGGATATTCATCCATGAAAATATGCTTCCCCCATTTCTGCAATACAAATATTACTACAAAGTATCAAAAGATGATAACTTGTTACTTACTGTTACAGTATTTTCATCAGGGTAGCATGGCTCAATAGGCTCTACTATCAGGTCATGGAACGTTAGAATTTTTTTTTAACAAGACAAACTGTGCCAGCAATATGGCATCCACAAAATGTCACCGATTGTCACTTGCACATGCTTTATTGTGTACTGTTTGAAAATAGTTGAAACTCTTTGGTGCAATCCTTAACGCATTGCAGTAGGTTCCGTTAATGCTGAATATGCATGATATTGAAGTTTGTAAGAAATAGAAAACCACTAGAGTGTTGATCCTGATTAAATATTTTATTGCACACTGAAAATGAACAAGGTAACACAAGACACAATGTAACAATATAAAAAAAAAACAAAAAAAAAAAGGAGGAAAAAGTTAAAACTATGAATACTAGTGTTTAAAAGCAGGTTGCACCTCAGTGGGTTGTAAAACCTTAAATGAACATGGTGTTATGCATGAAGAAACCAAACTTTAGCAAACGTTTTGTTGTATAAAGACACTCAAGACAAAAGTGGTCATCAAAAGTGACTTCATATAGTTTCATAACCCCCCCCATCCAAAATGAAATCAGTCTTTAGTCTTGATCTGGAGGTTTGAGTTTACCGTCATGAAATCTTGTGTTGTTTTTAAAACTTCAGACTTCCAAGATGGCCACCCCATAATTTTTGAGCCTAAACCTTGATGCTGAGGGTTTTTAATTTTAAACATTACAGTAACTCCAAAAACTGAACGTGAATTGAGGAAACTATTTCTGCCAAAGACTTTGCTGGGAATGTGCAAAAACTGCTGACTGCCACATCATTTACAAAAAGTCTCACTATACAGGAGAAATCTTATCTACATGGCCATGTCTTGCTGTCTCAGTCCTGATGAACTTATCTGGGGTTATGCATGTATCTACACTTTAGATGAGTTCCTTTACATGATTAGATCTTGGGAGCTTAAAGAATATATTAAAAACTTAAAAGTATGAAAATATTTCAAACATTTGGCTAAAACCGTTAAATGAATCCCTTATGTATGGAGATTTTTGCAATATCCTGAAGTTTAACTGTTTCTTGGGATCTTTGCTGGAATTTCCACAGGAGCTTTAAGAATTTAAACATACATCAGAGTAAGACATCAATGTAGTCTTATACAGAAACAGATTTCACACAAATCTATTTTCCTCATGAATTACCAAGTCCTTGTGCTATATACAGCGCAATACAAATAAATATAAGAGGGAATATGAAATGAAAATACAAAAGATGGAATGGGAGCAAGTTCAGGATTTAAATAGTGGATTTTCCAGACTATAATTTTTAAGATCTATTTATTTGTGCTCTTTATTTATAGCAGACGGCATAGTGGGCAAACACAACTGGATGCAGGGTGACCTTAGTGCCGGTCTCAAACCCAAAGAAAACATGGGAGAGTTGCGTCAGAAAGTGCATCTGGCGTAAAGCCTGTGCCCAATCAAATGAGTGCATCAGATGGTATCTGGTGGCTTGTGGTGTCCCTTTAACATTTATATTAGGCATAGCCACATGACGATTCAGCATTGTTCTGGAATTTTCACTGCGATGATAGAGAATAACATGGAAGTGTGCAGACTGAGCAACAGGTATATTTATTTCAAGTGTTTGTTCCAAACCTACCTTAAGCATTATCCGCCACCAGACACCACTGTACTTCTCATACCAATCAAAACACCAGATACAGTGTAGTGACAGAGCTGCAGATTCACTGATTGTGAAGCCATGTGTGTTTTGATTGGTGCGTTTTATAGTCTGGAAAATATGGCACTATTTTAGACGCAGGACAGTAACTGTGACGGTTGTTGAAGCTTTGAACCCCTGCGTTGTAAAAACTAACTGTCACTTAGGATGCTGGGATTCCACCCCCGATGGGCGGGGTCGACAGAGGGGGCAGGAGAAGTGACTTTAGCTTGAGTGACATGGCGGCAATCTCTGGGTCCTGAGATTCGTACATCTTCACCAATCTGGCAAACTTCAGGACACCTTAGGGGGAGGGGAGAAAAAAAAAAAAAAAAAAAAACATGCGCTCATTAGATCATGATTTGTTTCTTTATTTAACCAGTTAGTTTTCGCTCCACTATAACATATCCTTCCAAGACTGGTAGAACAAACTAAGCGTGACTGGTAAAAACTGGCGACACAGTGACTGACAGTTGGTCTAATTAACAGGGGTGAAAGTAGTTTTAAGTTCTTACTGGTACCATGTAGCCAAAAAGTGAGAAGACTGAACAATGGATGTGGTGGGAGAAACTTACGATTTCCACAATTTCCACTTTAGACTATCAGCTTCAGTAACTTCTGGGGTCCAGGGTTAAATCCCAAATAGTGTTAAATGGAAATGCTAGTGCACTATGTAGGCTGTACATTGTTCCACGCACCAAGTGGTGCCCTTGTTCAGATGCGAGTTTTCTTGCTGAAAGTGCTTCTGTGACTGGTTTTGAATGTGGGTTTTGGCTGGCAGCTGCTCTCTCCTCAGTACTGCAGACCTACTATCTTCCATGCTGTGACCGATAGTTAGTGTAATTAACAATTGTAAAACACCTTGTGATACATACTGTACATCTGAAAAATTTTAAATGTTCCAGTGCTGTTACTGTCTATTATCAGCTTTCGTGTAATACCTCTCGTACGATCGTATTACTTTGTCAGAACTAACTGTTGTATAATGTAGAACATGCTACGGAATATTATTCAAACAAACATCCATAGAATTGGTACTTTACACACAGTAATGGTTTCTCACTCGCACCCTGTCCATCATCGAAGCCATGTTAAATTAAGAATGTTTTAACATCTTGAGACATGAACATCCTAATGTGAAGAGATGCCATTTTTCCCCTCCAAATACACTGGTCTGATCCTCGCATGAGGACTACGCATTATTCTTCTTTTGCCATGCGAATGAAGATGCGAATAAACAGAAATATTAAGGAAATTAATTACCCTCATCAAAGCCACATTAACTTCAGTACTGATTTAGTAAGAGTTTCTCACCCTCTCCTTCATTGTTGAAGCCATAGGCCTTGATCACCTCCTGCTGAATTTGAGTAGCCACAGGAAGAACCAGCTGGAGCATCTTCCCCATGTCATTGCAGGCACTTTCTCTTGCCTCCTCCATCCGAGAGGCGTTCTCAGGCACAGAGAAAGCCTGGATCACCTCACTCAAAACCACTGCAACACCAATCACACACACAGGCAGATATATACAGTTTCACAGCAACAGGCTTATACTCATGAGGATATGAGTGAGGAGCTGAGCTTTACCTCTGGCCTGCTCTATGGTCAGGTTGGGCTGCTGGGCTGGAGCTGATGCCATGCTGGGTTTCCTCTCTAACAAGTTCAACCAAACAGTATCAGCAACCAAACAGAGACACCATATATAATAACACACAGCATGCCTTTAACTAGTCATACAGCTATAAATAACAATCCTGAACATCTCTTTATTACTTACTTTAAAGCGCTTAAATTTGATCAATTAACACTTTTAAAATGACAGCAAACGGTTGCTGCCGTGTTGTGTTCTTCCTGCACCCGTTTTCTCCTCCTGTATTAAACAACCGGCCGGTTTATTGGCTGATCACAGACGGGATTTGGCACAACGACCCAATCAGATCACAAAACGTGGGATGACCTTGACCAATCACGGCGCAGAAGGCAGGGTTTGGCGAAAAGCGGGTGTGAAAAATATGCAACGAACACAAGATATTTCCGGGATGGTGCGTCCTTCAAAGACGTCCGTGTGCAACATGTTAAAAATTAACTGATATTATAGGAGCTGAATTTGTAAATAATATAGGAAATTAAATATTAAAATATAATGTAGAATATGTTAGGCTCTATTATTTCATTTAAGCAGATGAAAAGTTTATTAGGGCCCAAACACTATGACATGATAGTTGGCCAAGGGCCCTCTTGTTCTTCTAAGGAATTTTTTAAGCATCTGGGGGGTTTTGGAGGTCTTAACATGCAAATTTTGACACAGGTTGGAATTGGCTGCCATTAAAATGCCTGAGCTCCAGGTGTGGCCCACATAGCCTACAGTATAATTGCAAAACCTGGTACACAATTAGATCTCATAGATTTGAACAACTTTTGCTATGTATGTCATGAGTTCTACTCAACAAGAAGTCATTATTTTGGGTTGATTGCATTGATATACTTCTACTAGGGGATTTATATGATCGCAACCAATTATGATGGCCAATATGCTGTCAAGACATTAACGGTGCAAAATTGCAAAGAGATTTTTGATATCTCAAACTGTTTAGCCGTGGTAAGACCTTAAACTTATGGCTGAAAGTAGCTAAAACCTCCTTAGTTATATAAAATTCTATAGTCATATATTATGTCATAATTGTATTGGTATTTCCCCTTTTAAAATCATGTGCCAGCTGAGGCCCCTGTCTTTCTGGTGCACTTGGGCGGTGATAGCGCAGGTGCCTGGGCCCGATCATTGTTGATTTGCAACTATACAGTATTTTGCACTTGTAATCTGTTGATGGTAACTCTCAATATAAAGTCCAAAGAGATGTTATCCGTCTGCCAAGCAAGCCATCAACTGCATTTAAATAAATAGATAGATGGACAGAGAGAGAAAGCAAAAACAAGGTGGACAAAAAAAAAGAACGATAAACTAAAAAAAAAAATCCAGTTGTATAGCTTCTTTCTTTATCTCCCTGACCACATCCTGTCCACACATAAAACTACAATTCTTTGTGACTATATTTTATATCTTTGATCTGAGTTACACTGCACAAATCATTAATAAACATGCCATGGACACGGAGTTAATTTTTTGGGTCATGGTAATGTTTCATGCCACTTGAAGCAAGTCGTATACAAATTTGTCTTTAGTTTTTTTAAACTAATTCTGAATTTAGTCAAGCAGTTAAAAAAATAAAGTACAGAATCATCCATCATAAATTTGTAACTACAGAAATGTTTAGAGACTTTACAGCTTTTGAGTCCTTACAAGTTACAGGTTGGGTAGCGTGATATTCCAATTATTTCAGTAAAAAAACTATTAAATCAACAGGAAAGTGCAACTGTCAGGTTTTTCCGTTCTCTTTTGAAAGTTAAGGCAAGTTAATAAGAATAGACACATTCATCTGTGACAACTGTAAACATAATCTTTTACCAACACCACTTGCACACTATAAGAACTCGGCTAACAGTTATTGCCACATCCCACATATAGTCCTGACCGTGCTCCAAGCAATTTTCACATTCAAGCCATTAAAGGAGTTCCTGGGAGGCCAGCATTTCAGACGTGATGCACGCAGTCCAATCATGGTTCTGGCGTACTGAGAAAACGTTCTATCTTGATGGTCTCCCAACACGAGTGAAACGCTTGAATAAGTGCAATAGTGCAGTAGGGAATTATTCAGAGAAAAGATATAGGCCCAGGTATATTGCATCAAAAGCTTAACAAAACCACCCAATTGTACTGAGCATGCACAGACCATTCTTTTTAAAAGGGTTTGCTCAGAAGTTGTTCATTAAATACAAAAACCTTTGTACCTTTTGTATTTAACCATTGAAAATCCACATAAAATGTACAATAATGCCAAATTGTGATTCACTTCCTGACATTAGTCATGTCAGCGTTAAGCTAACTCACAATACTAGCTGTACCGTGTGCATGTGTTTTCTTGTAAATCATTTAACAGTTCATTAAAAATGACTTTTGAGACATGTTTATTCCTCCTGGTTTTAACACAACTTAATTTATGAGCACAAGGCATAAAAAAACAGCAAAAAATAATTCAACAGCAGCTGCAACTTAGTTCCTTAATCGCACTTGAATAATATTAAAACATCTTAAAACCCACTTTGTTTTCCACTTACACAACTCCCGAAAAACTACTCAAAATAGTAAAAACTACTTAAATCGTTTTAATAAGTAAATCAGGTCATTCAGTAAAGGCATGTCAGTGCTATTAGTTCCTCATCCTGTCCATTCATTCGGAAAGTGTGTCACTCGTTTTAACACACAGTGCTCTCCTTCACTGTGTCCCCAATCAGAAGTCCTCATGCTTAGGGCAGTGCTGGATCACCTCCTCCACTTCTATCACTTCCACCACAAGTTCTCGAATTTCCTTAATGCAGTCTAAAGGTCTGGCTGCATCACTTCTGGATTCTGTAAAGTTGTTGGTAATGTTCATGTTAACATCGGAGATTTCGGTTTCACCCTTTACGATAAGGGTGTCCTCAGGAGTAGTGATGGCTTTTGCGGTTTCCATTGTTACGTCATCATCTTCTATGCTATCTCCTTCCTCCTCTGTGGTCCAGGATGAATTATCAGAGAAATCTTGCATCCCGTCTTGTACTCTGTCCTCATAAGCTGGAGCTCCAACACAAGTCAGATCATACACCACAACTTTGGTATCTCCACTGGTATTGTTGGTTTGCTCTTCATCAAGAGGTTGTACACTTGAAGAGCATGGCACCTCTGGAGCAGTTTGTTGTGCAGGACTCTTGGTTTCACTCTCTGCAGAGACAAATTTGAGACCTTCCCTCTGTGGCTTTTGGTCCATGGAGCCTCTGTCTCCAGCTGGAGGACTAGCCTGGCCTGATGTCTTACTGGCTTGGGTTTCCATTAGCTTTGGAATGGTTTCAGCAAGTTCTGTATTTGACAAAATAAAGGGCTCGACTAAGGTCTCTGTGGTTACAGCAACTACATCTGGAGGGTCTGAGTATGTTTTCTTCTCCAAACTCCGAGTGGCAACCAGCATCTCCTCCACAACTGTAAATGGTCCAGGTGTCTCAGCTCTGGCTTTTATCTCAGTTGCAGCATTAACAGGAACTTCATTTTCCTCCACTTTGTGCTCAGCTTTTACCAATGTAGATACCTTAATAAGGTCTGGTTGTGCACGTGCCTGAACCTCAATCATGTCTGGCTCTACCACCTTTTCAGCCTTAACTGGACCAGTAATAGGTACTTTAAAAATATTTGGTTGCACATGGACCTGAGCGTCTTCGTGCTTGCCTGTGATTACCTCCTGCTCCTCCACCTTCTTAGCCTCAACTGGGTTTTCACCAGCAGATACTTTAACAATCTCTAGTTGCGCATGTACCTGATCATTTTCTTGCTTGGCTGTCACTACCTCCTGCTCCACCATATTCTCAGCCTCCACTTGGTCTTTACCAACAGATACTTTAACAATCTCTGGTTGCGCATGTACCTGAGCGTCTTCTTGCTTGGCTGTAACTACCTTCTGCTCCACCATATTCTCAGCCTCCACTCGGTCTTTACCAGCAGATACTTTAACAATCTCTGGTTGTGCATGAGCCTGAGCGTCTTCTTGCTTGGCTGTCACTACCTTCTGCTCCACCATATTCTCAGCCTCCACTCGGTCTTTACCAGCAGATGCTTTAACAATCTCTGGTTGTGCATGAGCCTGAGCTGCATCTTGCTTGGCTGTCACTACCTTCTGCTCCACCATATTCTCAGCCTCCACTCGGTCTTTACCAGCAGATACTTTAACAATCTCTGGTTGCGCATGAGCCTGAGCTGCATCTTGCTTGGCCGTGATTAGCTCCTGCTGTACCATCTTCTCAGCCTCAACTCGATCTTCACCAGCTTTCTTCAAGCCATGACTCAGCAAAGAAGAGGATGGTAGAGGATCAGACACTTTTTTCAATGAGTTGGTGTAGTCTGGGCTTCCAGGGGGAGTTGAAAGACTCACACGGTACCTGGACTCCATGAACAAGTTGTACTTCTTCATACTTGCCGCTTCTTTTACCACTAGAAACAAACAAATAATAAGAAGTCAGATTAAGATTAAGGCAAGATGCCTAAAATGAATAAAACAACAGCCAATCTTTGCAACTTGCCTTTGCTAACGTCCTCCTGTAGTATCTGTTCCAATATGTCCTCATAGACGCTCTCCACATTGATGAAATTTACATAATCATCAAATATGTACTGTTGAAAGTCTGGCAGATCCTAAAAAGAAATTTAAGAGAGTGTGCCTTGGTTTGTAATTATCATCGGTTTATAATAATTTAAATGTTACTATATCACAACACACTATCTTGCCAAAAGAGATGTTTCTAGCTTTACCTTTTGGAATGTAGGAGCTAGAAAAGCTCGGACACTAGGTAGAGTAATGCTGAGGAGAGCTTTTTGGAAAATCTTCTTCCTCTGTGTACTGCTGTCATAGTCATATTGCTGAAGGGTATACAGTTGCACACAGTAAATGTTTCCTAATTTAAGCCACATGATGGGGGCATTGAACAACGATTATATGATTTGTAAGGGGTTAAGGGGTTATGCCAAGGCATAGTTGTGGGCAAAGCAGTATTGAACTAGAGTATTCCACAAAACATTGGAATAACATACATCTCATTGTATTTTTGTTAATAAAGTGTGATTGTGTCAATGTGCCTGTGCTCACCTTTAGCACCCTATGTTTGGCTTTTATCATGGCATCTACCAGGTTTATGTTGTCTTGTGAAGAATTGTTCAGAAGCAGTCCAAAGGTATATGCCACATTGTCCACGAGCTGCACCATTTAGCATAAGTGAAATTTAAACCCACAGTAATTAATATTTATTTAAAGAGAGGTAGCATTCACTATTTCAGCATAAATTACAGTAAGACCTTGGATTGTAAGCAACTGAAAGTCTGCGAGTGTTATATTTTAACCCGATAAATGAGTGAGGTCTTGAAATACGAATGGTACATATATGCTTTGTCTGCTAAGCAGCAAGTGATCACAACTGAGCCAATGGTTTTTCCTTTCTCTCATATGCCACAATCACGGGATTGTGGGTAATCCTCTCCCATGTGCGTTCCCAGTGCGTGTGCGTCACTCGTATAGTCAACATCCGCATTTTTTAATTTTGTGTCAGTATAATAACTGTTCTTTAGTAACTGTAAAAAAAAAAAAAAAAAAAAAGGTTCAAGAGGCTGTAGCAGTGCAGGAGATGATTCTGTTTAACAAAAACGCAATATCACATTTCTGAGAAATCCTCAAAAGAAGGCAAAAGCAAGTGTCTTTAAATAGGTTACTTGTTAAAGTTGTGCAAAAAGAAACAGATACCAGTTTGCTCTGTCAGAGAGCAGTGATTCCATTAGCGCGTGTGTGTGTGTGTGTGTGTGTGTGTGTGTGTGTGTGTGTGTGTGTGTGTGTGTATATATAGGCCCCCTCCTTGTTCTCTCCTGTCTCACACCAGCCACCAATCTTTATAAAGGTAGAGTGCAGGTTAATTTGTTTTATTTTTACTCTTTATTTTCTATTAATCATTTTTATATAAATATTTTTAATTGTGGAATGAATCATCAGAGTTTCCATTGTTTCTTATGGGGAAATTTGTTTTGATTTACGAGTGCTTTGGATTACAAACACGCTTCTGGAACAAATTATGCTCGAAATCCAAGGTTTATCTGTATAAGCAAAGCCTATGAATTGGGTCAAAGATTTCTTTTTTTAATACATATCAGCATAGTGCTTTATATACACATTTTCTGTTGCAAAACAGTAGTAGTTATGGATTTTTTTCAGAATTAATATGCAAAAGTTCAGAGTAAGAGTGTAATGTACAGTAACTATACCTGTTGTATATCGATCTGTGTGCTGTGCTCCAGTCCTCTACAGTTGGGGTAGTTGAACTCTTTTATTTGATCCCTCAGGCAACTTACTTTCTCATAACAGCTCTGTAAGTCTGGTTTACTCATCTCCCCCAAAGCCTGAGACAAGAAAACCAGTTCTGTTAATGCAAAACAGTGCTATTACTCTGCAAATTAAACCTTCTCATACTGCTCTTACTGGTGGAATTAGTGAAGATTAGCCACTAGACTGCTCAAATTTAGCTATGAAACCTACAACACTAAATTAGCCAGTGTTTCAGTTTTTAGTTATGCTGTTATAGTTAGTCCTGCCGAAGTCCCTGCTTGCACTCTACACTATACAGCATATACGTTCACTTTATCCATTATGTGACTGTGACCATACCTAACCATTATCTCTCCTTCTCTTCTCTCTCTCTCCTTCCCTCTCCTCTTTTCTCTGTCATTGCTGAGCTGCCAGTGATCCAGACCTGGACCTGTCTGACTCGTCCTGGTGTTCCATTTCTTGTTGGAGATCTCATTGCGTGGTCTGTTTAGGATGTGTGTGGTGACTGGCGGTGGTTCCATTTTACCACAAAGATGTTCCTGGCCTGGGCTGATGCTGACAGCTGTTCTCTGAGAACTTGTGACTGCTGTTGCTCAATAGTTCAGGACTGGAATTTCCTACAGTCTACCTGACCCTCCAATAACAAACTGGACTTCATATTAACTTAAAGACATCAACTGTTAAATTAATCTTCTAGCTGCCTAACACAGTATCTCTGAATCAATCCCTTCTATCCGTTATCACCCAAATGAGAATGGGTTCCCTGTTGAGTCTGATACGAATACCCCTTGTATATACATAATAAAAAAAATCATATTTGATTAAAAATTAAACAGATCTTTGATTTCTGCAATTTGTGTCCATGTGTTTCTTGTAATCAGACACCACCTCACCTGTTGCAGCTCTTCTCCGGTCATGCCCTCCTGATACTTTTTACACAGGTTCTCCATCATGCGCTCACTGATCTGTCGTGCTTCCTCAAAGCCCAGGCTGATGGGTCCCATCATCTCCTCCAGCACAGCAGGCAGGCGAGGCGCGATGTGCTGCTTGCAGTACTCAGTAGCCAGCTCAGCTACTGTGGCTGTTAAACGAACAGGAAGAAAGAAGAATAGCTTTCATGAGAACCTTGTTAAAATATTAAGGGAGTGTTCTTGTGACCATGACATGAAATTGAGGATTTAAAATCTAATACCTATAAACAGCTCAAAAATGAAAACAAGGTTCAGCAATGCAGTAGAGCCAGGTTTCATCAACAGCATACAAAGAGTTATGTGTGACACGCCCTTGAGGTCAGATTGGCACACCTCAATTGACAAACTCATCATAGTGTTTCTGACAACATGCTGCAAGACCTGCAAGTTAATCATGTTTTGGTGGCTTCTAAAGAGGAACAGGTGGATGTGTGTAATCATCTCTGTTGATGTCCTTTTTACAGTGAAGCGTTTAACTGCTCGGATCAGTTATTGTTAAAATGTATTTATAAATCCCTGTAGTGACAGGGATTTAGATTTAGACAGGATGTGAGATCCCGTAACACACACAATCCATCATTCCTTTAAGCTTTTATGCATAACCATCACTTTAATAAAATGTTACAAATTTGGCACATGCCTCTTTAAAGAAGACACATCATGATAAAGTTAGTTTTTATTCATGTTTACACTAGGGGTGCAACGATAAATTTACAGTAAGTTGTCAACTAAAATCGATAACTGCATTAGGTGGCAACAAATTTAATTGTTTATTAGTTGACGACATCACGATCCATTCTTATGTAAACTGAGAAAACATAGGTGGAAGGAAAATTTCACTCCCAACTCGAGCAAAATAGCCACTGGAATCAGAGGGAAATGCGCCGCTTTGTGAAGGCCTACAGTAGAGTCTCAAGGACGGAAAGGATTCACACCTGAAGAGAATGTAGATTATTACTGACTGTGTGTTGCTGTGAGTCGGATTTTTCTTTCCAGTTAACAATGAACCTTTTTAAGTGAAATTCATATGCATTATTGCTGACTTTTGCGTTCGATATATGCATATCTCTCTCTCTCTCTCACACACACACACACACATAGCTGCACTCTCTACTTTTTTCCAGCTCACAAAAACACATACACATGCCCTGTTGCTGGATTTTAATTATAAATTAAAGCTTAAAGTTTGCGGATGACAATTGCAGTCTATAACTATACATGTAGTGCATAATCAGTGTTTGTTTATCATACCTCTGAGCTTGTTCTCCAAAAAGGCCCGAGAGCTCATGATCTGATCCATGTCTGAGCGCATGAGTGTACTCTGCTGCTCGGTTGTCTCTATGCACTCGTCGTTTAAAGCCACCATGCCTTCCGTCAGAGTCTCCTGCACCAGGTTATACGCTGCCTCGATGGTCTGTGCATCAGAGCAGAGGTGAGGATTCACTACAAGCATACACTTCATACACTGCATCTGTGGTATGTGACGGTAGCTCAAGGACACACCAAAGGGACATTTCAGTCCTGAACATAACGGCCTAATCCTGCTTCCAAAGGATTCCAAAATTTATATCAAGTTGAGCCAGTTTTTTTTATAGCTTTATCTTATACAGTGAGACGGTACACTACATCTGAGAACTTAATGCTCAGATTATTACAACCACCATGTCATTCGATCAGTGTTAATCAGGTGAGTTTTATATGAATACAACTGCTGTCTATAGGATGGCTAAATAAACAATGACTAGTTCAATTATGTGTGTCTCAGCAGTGACATAGCAGTGATGTGTAGCAAAAACTCTACTGATTTACTGAGTACTATCTTTTTGCCATGTCTACAGTACTCTCTTTGGTACTGTGGTCTCTTTATTCATGGTTTTTTCCTTTAAATCCCAGTACAACTATTGCGAATAAAATATCTGTACCAGTGGCACACTACTGTGCTCAGAATATTCGTCACTTAAATAATGCGGTCAGTTTTACACCTAGACATTCCTAATAAGTGATTATTTAAATGCTGTAATAATCAGCACGTCAACACACCTACCAACAAACACTTTCATAAAGCACAAGGGTCGACATGAAGCACAAATAACACAAGTGTTTCACAATTTCCGAAATTACATTTTATAAAATTATGATGGTAAAATTCCGGAAAAAGGAATTTTGCAGAACATTCCTATCTATATCTGATCATTACCATTTGGCATAATAGCACAAAATAACTACATGATATATATGAAAACATAGATAATAATTTACATGAAAACATAGATCACATTTACTGCTTCTGGTGTGAAAATAGTAGAGATGTCCATCGCAGGGCATCTACAGTATATGTTGAAAATAGGTTGAATTTATAAATAAAACTTCATTTTAGAATATAACATTTGATAGGTCAATATATAACATTAACAGCAGAAAAATATATCAACAGTTTGGACCATCTTTAATATCAGTTAGCCTGAATATTTCAAGATAACTCTTTGGTCACTTACCACAACCGTGTACAGCAGTATAAAAGATGTTAAGCAGTATAAAAGATGAATGAATGAATGGATTTTTATAAACACTAAAAATTTTCTTGCATATAGCATGAATCACTAGGAAGTTAAGGTAAGACCGCTTCATTGTTTTATCTGTTCATCCATCCATCCATCATACAGTATATACCGCTTATCCTGTGTAGGGTCACATGGGGCCTGGAACGTATCCCAGGGCACTTAGGGCACAAGCTGGATAGGTTGCCAATTAATTGCAAGGCCCATCTCGGTTATCTTATGCTTTTATGGTAATGTAAGACGGCACGGTGGCGTAGTGGTTAGCACTGTCGCCTTGCACCTCCAGGGTCTGGGTTCAATTCCCACCTCAGGTCTGTATGCATGTATGTTCTCAAATTGCAATTGTAGTGTGTGAATGAACATGCGAGTGCATACCCCGCCTTGTACCTCTGGGATAGGCTCCAGGCCCACTGCGACCCTGTACACAGGATAAAGCGGTATAGACCATGAGTGAGTGAGGGGTAATGTAGTTTCAATAGAGATTAACTGAGGGACTTCATTCACTTCATTTCATGCTGCATGAAACATCACATCACTAGTATAATACACATGAGGCTTTTTCTTTTTTAATTAGGCTGCCGTTTTCAGTGTCCCTGATGCAGAGATGAATGTAGAGGTAGGGTTAATATATCCACGGACACGAACACCATTTAAAGAAGAGTCTGCAGTAAAAGGAAGTCACTGGTTGCCCCAGGTTGTGGTGTGTCTTAAAACCTTTTCAAAAAGCTTAAGCCCCCAAATTTCTTTTTAACAATTTTGTAAATGTTCTGAACCCAACATATAAGTGCCACTGAAAGTAAATATCTTAAGATGCTATCTTCTGTAGGCTTTTATACAAGAGTAAAGCTGGACGTCCCCGTCATGATTTCTTAGACCAATTCTGTTTCAAAGGCAGCAGAGAATGGTTTATGTTATTTTATTATTATTATTTTTTAGTTTTATTTTGGTACTCACAGCAAACCACATTCTCTTCCTCTCTGTCTTCTTGGCCTTCAGACGAGGAAACACGTCTTTCTCTAGACATGGCAACAGCTCCTCCATGGTTAGATTAGCCAGCACCTAGCAGCACAGAGAAGCATGTTCAATATTATTTGAAATATTCAAAATTTCAAGTAATATTTTAGTTATTTCGCTATTACATAACCTTTGCTATGCAAGTCTGACAAACACTGCCTGGGCAAAGAAAAGTCGCCATTTCAGAAGGATCAGATTATTGTGTGGGGTAATAAATCAAGTCAGCTGACCTGAAAGTACAGAATGACCTGGGTACCATATATACAGAGCTTTTCTGGTGTGTGTGCGCGCATATGTACATGTCAAAATTGTCCTACACAGTAGCCCCCTTCCTCCTCCTCTCCTCTCTCTGGCTCTGCTGGGAGCTGGTGTGTGTGTGTGTGTGTGTGTGTGTGTGTGTGTGTGTGTGTGTGTGTGTGTGTGTGTGTATGTATGTATGAGAGAGAGTGAGTGTGTGAGTGTGAGTAAAAGTTGTCCTACGCAGTAACCCCTTCGTCCTCTCCTCTGTCTGGTCTCAATCACAACAGCCACAGTTTTTTTCAAAGGTAAAGTGCAAGTTTTTTTTTGCTTTATATTTGGTATTAATCATGTTTATCATGTTTATATTAATATTTGTGGGTTGTGTAACAAATCATCAGAGTTCCCATTATTTCTTATGGGGAAATTCCCTTTGATATATGAGTGTTTTGATATACAAGCACACGTCTAGAATGTATTATGCTCGCAATCCAATGTTTAACTGTATTTATCTTCACTATCTGGGACATCACTGTTCATTGGGAAATAAAATTCTAAACATCCTAAACAGTCAGACTGGTCCATTATTTTGGGCTTAAGGGATTATTTGTCTTCTTCAGTTTGTTAGCATTAGATATTAGCAAAAAGTCAAACGCAAAAGTATTGGTGTTCAAGTCAAACCAGGATTTTAAAATGATTTTAATTGTGCACAATAACAGAACACAGTTATGAGAGTAAAACCTCCCGTTGTTTCTGTATGTATCTCCCCTTTACACTAATGCACTTATCCCAGAGTTTCACTAATGCTTGGATACCCTCAAGTAAAAAAAACATAAATTCTTAGTATACCGGAGCCATGATCAGACTGCCTCCTTCATGTCTGAAACGCTTGCCTACCAGGAACTCCTTTGATAGCCCAAACATGTGGAAATGGAGCAAGGTCATAACTAAGATTAAGCCAAGCGTATACCACCATACTGTTCTTGACGTCTCCTGTAAATGTCTATTACATCTTTATTCGCCCGAAATTTTATCACAGTTTGACTTGAAGACATTGTATAAAAAAAGCTAAGCAAAAAGCATAATTAAAACATTGTTGATTATAAGGTTTTATAGTTTTAGAGATACTGTACTTTGTCACGTACATGTCAGTGTGAGCATATGGAAATAAACAATAGAGAAAACTAAGGCCTGGCATGAAAGGCATTTCCTAAATCAGAGCATTGAATAAGGATAAAAAGAAAAAGTGAAATTGTCCTGCCTTGCTTCACAGGCTTTTAGAAACTAATGGGTGCCGTGTACAGCTTGGAAAAGCGACGCCTACCTGTACATCATTGCCGACCAGCATATCCCATGGTTCATATAAGCCTTTGTCTTGCCTGTAGAGCTGAATGGCTTTGATGAAGGCCTTCACCTCATACATTTTCTTCTTTAAGAAGTCTGGGAAGAGGATAGAAGAATGAGAAGAACATTTTGAGCATATTTAAGCTAGAGATTTTAGCTCCATTAAGTCAAATATTAAAGTTTAGTATTTCTCAAATGAAGACATTCGGTTAGACAAACACATTAACAAGTGATTTAGTAATGCAAGACCTGTTATGATGTGGTTCTGCCTCTCCAGCTGGCGTAACATCGTTAGAACAATGGACTTCAATGTGCTATAAATAGGATCAAGTCTTACCTTGATTCTGGTGGCGAATACAGTCAGATAACACCGAGATAAACTTGGCGTGTCTGGCCTCCTGTAGGAAGCAGAAGTAGTGATCTCTCTGGTATGGGAATCTGAGATACACTGGAAACTGCCCTGGCATTCCCACCATTGGAGGAGCAAAGTCTTCTTTCACATCTTTAACTCAAAAACACACCGATCAGGCAGAATCAGAATGTGGATGGGGGCAGGGGGAAAAAAATATCACAAATGAGCATGATCAGTCACTTAAATGCTTGGTGAAGTTTCATCATAAACAAATGGACAGTAGAACAGATGTGTGAGCTGTGTTTAATAGTGAAAAAAGAACTCATAGGACATAGGATTGGGATTAAACAGCTGTGTCCATAAGAAAACCAATTGTTAGTAAGACTCATAAAAAAAAAAATAAATAAATAAATAAAATAAAAAAAGAGGTTAGTTGCGAGCATAAAGATTGGACTTTGGAATGGACGATGGAAAAAGGTCATGTGGTCTGATGAGCACAGATTGAGCCTATTCCAGAGTGATGGGCGCATCAAGGTAAGAAGGGAAGTTCATGAATCAATGCACCCATCATGCTTAGTGCCCACTGTACAAGACTCTTGGAGAGAGTGTTATGATCTGGGGTTGCTGCAGTTGGTCAGGCCTAGGCTCAGCAACATTATGTGGCAGCTGATGACCTGAATGTACTGAATGACCAGGTTATTACATATATAGACTTTTATTTTTGATGGTACGAGGGATATTCCAGGACTCAGATTATGTAGGAGCATGAGGAATCATTTTCAGTTTTGTGAGCTGTAATCAAACTAAAAGCGGTCAAATGAAATATTAGGGTCTGTGTCCCTGGAACTAATCAGCTTTATACCTTCTTATGTGCGTGCAAACGCATTCCAATATTTTTCACAATGTCCAAAAGTGATAGTAGTATTTATAACACTTAAGGTCTTGTACTGTACATCATATGGCCATCTTTGTGTGGAAAAGTCTTACGTAGTTTTTGACACATGGTTCGACATGTCGGAATTTTAGTATTAATTGTTTCTGGTTCTTGATAAAAGAATTAAATACAGCCATGGTCTTACTCACCGTCAGTGTCAGGGAAGCACCTGTCTACCTCTTCCATATATTTCTCTTCTGTGGTCAAAATAGTGCCACCTGTAGTTGGCAGTTTATACAGTGACGGCATACCTTTCATAAAAGTCTGCAGAACATAGAATTAGCATATTATTTCTGTCCATCTCTTTCTATTAACAGGACATTGTTATTGTTTACTCATACTTTTCTTCCCTAAAAGGTGAAATGCTTGCCTCATAACTCTCGTGGCACTCCAGAGAGTAATTGGCACGGACCACAACAAACCTCTCCTTCCATTTCTTGTTATCATAAAAGCAGAGCACAGACTCCTGGTAGACCACCTCTGCTTCCTCTGGGGGATTCTGGGTAATAAAAAAAAAAAACACTCAGAGAAATGAAGATTTACCAAGACCTCTGCCTTCCGAGTTATATACAGTACGTTCCAACACTCCTTTACATCTGAGCAGTCCTTACCCGCTCTTTAAGGAGTTGAGTATGCTCTTGTTTGCGCTGTACCAACTCATCATGGACATGGGAGAGAAAGGCCAAAGAGTATTGCTTCTTGTAGATAGGTGCGAAGTTTGTAAGCTCTGTCTGCACCCACTCTGAAAAACAAATGGACAGCAGAAATGACATCTGAAATATACTTCTGTATAGTAATAGTAATGCGTGCAAAGAAAAAGATTTATTGAAGTACTAAAAGTAAATACTAGAAAGTCAAACAATTGCATAGTTATAGATTACTTAATTTTTTTAATTGAAGTTGCTAGTCTGTGTGCTGAACACAAAAGTGTGTATAAATGCAGTAAAAGAGTGCCAGTCCGAGAGTGATCTCAGTCAGTTCTCAATCAGCACCAGGAAGTAGAGAAGAATAGAAAAATAAATCTGAGATGAACTCTGATTTCTGGAGGGCAGACTGAGAGTTTCAGTTCCCAACTACTGTACCATTACTGTTTATTATTGAGGCAACAGAACAGGTAGGGCTGATAAAAAATATATGAAAAAAATGTATGTAAAAGTAAACATAATATTTAACCAATAGAAGAACACTGAAAGTGATACATAACCAGAAGTTTTGTTATTCGTTATAATGAGTCCAAACACCAGACAAGAGACGAATCATTTAGACACATCACTTTAATGAATTTTGATGTGGCTTTTAACTAAAGAAAGCATAAAAAGAGTTTTTCTGAATCTAATCGCCTTAGTCCTATGCTGACTATTAGAGTGTTGCTCTATCATGTTACTAGAACTTCCGAAAACCCATATTACATGAAATGAAAAATATGCGTCCTACCCACCTATATTGCTCTTCCTTATGCTGGTCAATCCTACCCCACTGCTCCTTATTTTATCCCCCATGGCATTTTGCCCTATGCCGTTCCACCCTAACCCTCTATGCCATTCCGCTATTGTTGTCCACCACACTACCCTACGCTACACCGCTCCTACCACCACCACCATACACTACACCAATCCTACCTCAAGCTTGTTCTACTATTGATACTTTTCAATTCGAAGTATTTATTTTTATTTTAAGCTAAGTGATAACCAATAGAAGAAAATGTCATGCTTGCATTTTGTAAAAAATAAATAAATAAATAAATAAATAAATAAAAAGTTTAATATTCTTAACAATTTAGCATAGTGGAAAATACCAGGTATATTTATCTACTGTATGTTCACCTGTAGTTATCACATACAGCTGTTAGAAATATCACATACAGCATTAACTTTCTTTTCTTTATATAAACAAGCACTGAACGCATTTTTTTGCATGTGTTTATATTGGACATGTGTACATATGTTTGTGGGTGTGTGTATGTGTGTGTCTCAATGGCCTTAGAATGTCTGAGATTCTTGAGCTATGAAATCAGTCTCAGATGGCACGGCTGCATCAGGCATTCACGCCTGACCTGCAGGGCCAGTTCTGTGCTCTCATACCTTATCATCATGTTTCACCTGTGAAACCTCCAAACACACACAAACATGAACACACACACAAAAAACTGAAAATTATGCTAATATGTCAAAGAGGGACAGATAAAAAATGGTCCACTTTCACTCTGTCTTGATGGAGGTGTCGACTGTAACGTGCTGGAATGACGGGGCCATAATAAGTTTGTGTGTGAGAAATGTTCTTTTATAATTTACTATTTAGATGATGATATACTGAGCACTTTTCCCTTTTGAGAAAATCTCTCCCTTCCTAGATCCACAAGGTCCGAAAGGTTACTATAGGAGAGAGGAAACTGAAACTTTGAATAAACATTCGGGGCCAGTGTGTAAGCACTCTTAATTATTGTCATCATCATCATCAAAACAGTAGCTAAATACCATTTGCATTAATGATCACCACTCTCCCTGTGCACTTTATTCTGTTCCATTTGTACAATTCTGGCCTCAAGGTCTGTATTTAATACATTTTTGTGTGATTAAGTGTTTTGTATTCCCAGGTAAAGACCCTATGTCATAACTAGTTCAAAAGTATAAAGTTTAGTAGTCTGTCAATGATTAATTGCAGGTAAATCTGTGTTGTCTTACTGTTTTCGGGATATGTATGCATGCATGTATGGACACACAGACACAAGTTTTATTGTCATATGCACAATATAGAATTATGTTCCCCCCCAATACAATAATATTCTTCCTTTGCTGTCCCCCAATGAATGCCACTAAAAAGTAAAAATAAACATAAAATAGAATGAAATAAAATAAATATAGGTATAAATAGAATGGGTATGAAAAAAGGTAGTTATCAAACATATATAAATGAATATATAAAACTTACAATAAGTCATAACTATGGAGCAGACTTCATTTATTAGGAATGAAACACAAAACACAGACTCACCTTTAATGAACTTGTGTTTGTTTTCATCCAGAACACTGGACGATGCTCCCATAATGGCGTGTAGCTGAGCTGAAGCTCTTCTGCTCTCAGGTGAGTTTCTTCTCTCAGTCAGAGTTCTAAATGATCAGCTCGAACATCCCTGCTCTGCCTTAACACAAACGCACAAACGCACGCGCGCGCACACACACACACACGACGGCTCCGTCCCAAATCGCTCACTTCCTGAACAGGTGAGTCTCAGTGAGTGTGTTCCTCAGGTGTGCACTAGCACCCTCTGTGTGCCGAAAGATTGCAGCCTGGCGCTGGGGGCGGGGCCACACCTGGTAAGTGAGTTAATTAAGCATGTGATTGGTAGCATGAAGATTCGATTCAGGAATCACGATACTGAAAAAACAAACAGACAAACGAACGAAAAGCGAACCGCAATACTTGCTGCACGATTCAAATCAATTTGATTGTCAGATTACACAGGATTTCTTTTGGAATTATTCATACATCATGTCATGGAATGTATATTAATATGAAATATAGTTGCAAGCAACGATGAGCCGGCCCAAGCACCTCGAATTTTAAAATGAATTATTATTAGTATTTAATTATGAATATCATTATTGTTTATGAATAAATATTTTGACTGACGTGGACATAACCTGTAGATGTATTTTTGCTTTAGTATTAGGATTGACATGATTCAAACTAAATTGAATAATGCAATATTAAATATCCCGTTACCGTACTTTTGCTGATGTCTGGTTTGAATTCACATACATTATTAACAATAAGATAAAAAAATTAAAAAAATACACATCATTCCAATCAATTTCACCGGTTATTGGTTAGAAGAATAAATAAATCTGAGTCCTGCATTCAATAATAAATTCAATAAAATCAATAAAAATTCTGTTCACTATGATCTTATTTTGCAGTTAAATTAAGTAAATAAACTGTTCATCTACAGGCTTTAGCATGTTAACACAGATAATCTGTTATATAATTTTTCCGTCGTTGAAAATATCAGTTCTGATCCATCTTTATAGCAAATTGTCTCTTATCCTTATAGCGCTTGCTAAAGCCGAATAACTTAGCCAGCAAAACAACTCCTTACAACATGGTGCGCAGAAAGGCATCGCCGCATGGACAGCTACAGCAGGTGTACAGGTGTTCCTAATAAAATGGACAGCAAGCATGTATAAAAATGCATAACAGTATCTTTTTCCCCCTTCATATTATTCAGCTCTACCTGGAAGCAATGCTGCAAATTATGGGGAGGAGAAAGTGTCATGTTTTCAATTGATGAAATCTGGGAATCTGGTTTGGTCACATTTCAGCCCGAAGGAACCTGGCCTTTATCACAACACTAAAACAAACAGTTCTTAGCACTTTTTGTGTGAATACATGCTTAACCCTTAAACAGGCACTATGCACTCTGAGATATATTCTCCCTGTGGCGTGCCTGGCGACAAAGCCTCTTTATTTATTTGTGGCATGCTGCCGGGGACAAAGAATAATTATTTTCAGTCAAACAGTAATATCAGTTATGATATTACTTTGAAGTCTTTAAATGCTGATAATAAAAAAAAAAAAAATAAAAAAAACAGGTCATGTTGCTTAGTTAAGTTTGAAGTGGACACATGACTTATTAAGATACACTGCCAGATTAAAAATTAAAGCAAGAGTAATAGATCTACATTAATCTACATTGTTGGCATTTAGAAGCCTGAAGAATTTTAAGGTGCCCTCACAGGGCCATCACAGGCCCTGTGATGACCAGGGAAACCATCTAGCATGTGCACCAAACTCACATCCAGTCTTCCTGAGATAAACCCAGGCTCCAACACTTCCATAAACAGAATAAAGAGGTTAATGAAATGTGAATTCAAACCACTGGACACAATTTTCAGACTTTCTTTCCTTTGGAGATGAAAGCTGCAAATTATATGTATTTCGATGAGCTGAATTACAACAGAACGGCATGGAAACCCACCAAGCTCAGGGAGAACATCCAACAGTCCAAAGAATAGGATAATTGGCATTTAAAAATTAACCATAATGTGTGTGTGCCCCGGTGGTGTAGTGGTTAGCACTGTCGCCTTGCACCGCCAGGGTCCGGGTTCGATCCCCGGCCAGGCTCGATTCCCGTCTCTGTGTGCATGGAGTTTGCATGTTCTCCCCGTGCTTGGTGGGTTTCCTCCGGGTACTCCGGTTTCCTCCCACAGTCCAAAGACATGTAGGTTAGGCTAATTGGCATTCCCAAATTGCCCGTAGTGTGTGAATGAGTGTATGTGTGTGTGTGTCTGTGCCCTGCGATGGATTGACACCCTGTCCAGGGTGTACCCTTCCATGTGCCCGAAGTCTCCTGGGATAGGCTCCAGGTCCCCCGTGACCCTGAATACAGGATTAAGCGGTATAGATGGTGAGTGAGTGTGTGTGCCCTGTGATGGACTGGCACCCTGTCCAGGGTGTACCCCACCTCATGCCCAAAGTCTCCTGGGATAGGCTCCATGATTGCCATGACCATGCACAGGATAAAGTATTATAAAGAGTGAGTGAATGAATTAAAAATGACAAGTTAAAACAAACAAACTATCGATTGGCTAGTTTCAATTTAGGGCTATATATTCTGTATTTACAATACAGTATTAATAAGAAACTTATACTTAAGAGAAACGCAAAGAGGTGCAAAGAATGAGAACTTATTTTTTCCCTTCTGTTGTAGAATTTACACAACACTTTGCTTATTTCTATAAAAATCTACGTACAGATGTGAACTTAAAAGACAAGAAGCCATACATCTAAATACCCAAGTCTAGAAATTGACACCTTTCATCTCTGAAGCAAAGAAAGTCTTAATCATTGTCCTTAAATGGAGAATCTGTTCCTCCTGTTCAGCAATCATCTTACAGCTGTAACCACTGATTGACTCCATTTTTCTTTATGCTTTATTTTTTTAGGGCTTTTATGTTGATGAAATTTCTCACCATGCTCACCACATCATACTCCATAGTCTGGTGGGAAAAATCTGCCTGAAAAAGGCATCAACATTTATTATACCACTCTATATGACTCTACTTATTTAGCTAGATTATTTTAAAACCTGTACTTGAACACTCAGTTGATCTCAGGCAGCCTCATTAATTTCTTGAAAACTAGAGCAAACTGAAAAATTTAAACACTGCTTTTGTTTTCAGCAAACCAAAATTAGCCAAATTTGCCATGCAGTTTCAGAAGCATTTGTATGTATGATGTAGGTGACATCTCTTTTTATACACAAAAACCAAGAGAAGGTAAATATTTTCTACACTTTTCCATTTTCATCAGGAACAAAGCTGAAAAAAGACAGGACCAGATTCTGTTTATATTGGTTTGATTTAATATTGCACCACCGATCTTTATATTATAAAACAGCAGTTTAGACAATACACAGGCAACAAAAAGAAAAATAACCTTGCACACAACTTTTGTGCAAACTTATAACATATGTACATATATAAAAACTTGAACAGAATTTTGGTAACAGTTTAAATAAATAAAATAAAATAAATCACACACATATAAAAGTCATCATTTAGAAAAGCAAAACATAAGAAAAAGAGCACAATCATGAGCTGGTCATAAGACACTGATAAAAAGCATTACAGCATTCTCTCTCTCGCTTTTATTTAATTTTTTTTTTTTTTTTTTTTACAATTCAATTAATGCATGTAAGACTTTGGCTAATGTCATAAGTACACACCTTGGATAACAGTGTCTCAAATGCCTGAGTATTTAAGAGTGTCTGAGCTTCAGTGATGGACGAACTCAAAGTTCAGTTAATTCTCTATGAACAGAATAAAGCGTGCAACTAAACTACACCTGATTTACTTAGACATGCAATGAATGCAAGAAATAAGACATTCGCTCTAGTTGCAATGGACTGGACCTACAGCTTGAATACTTCATGCAAAAACCATGTTTTAAAAGACATTTGAAATGTAAGTACATGTAATGCCTTCGTGAAATGTGTCATTTACATTATAACAGACACACTGTCTATTAAATGTCTAATAGTACATATTGATAATTGAGTATGCTTGTAAACAATTAAAAACCACTCAATGACATAGTGAAGCAACAACTTAAGAAAGCCCATGTCATTAAAAAATATATTTAAAATGGAATAAATAAATAAATAAAATCAGTAGTGTTGAATCTGCTTATAAGAGAATTTGAGGAAATGCTAACGGTGGTACGTACTGTATTACTGCACTCACACTACTCTACCGTGATGCTGAGTAGCTGTAGAAGTGTTGCTCGTCGGGCCGGAAGCCATATGCTGTAGCAGGCCGCATGGGTCCCCCTTGCCCCTGGCTGTATCTCTCGGAGATGGCACTGAAGAAACAAAATCAGACAGACCCTTAGCCAACAGCACCATCTAAGACAGGTCTCACTTATGAGTTTATATTATTAGTCTGGATAAAAGAGTTTGCATATTGCTGATACGGACAAGTTTTATATTTAAAATCTACCACTAGATGGCACTGCAGGACTGCTTAAAAAGACAAATAAAGGGATTAACTTTCAGTGAGTGACAAACTCATAAAGGGGATTGTGAATTAATAAATGCATGTAAGACTTTGGCTAATGTCACAAGTGTCACAAGGTTTTCCAAACAGAAAATAGAGGGAATAAATCAGACTAAGAAAACCTCAACACAACCCCAAACACTCCTGAGCCTGAAACTGAAACACTGCTTAAATACATTATGGTAAATAATTCACTTTTGTCATGTAGACATTCAGATGAGTCACCAGGATGCAAGTACAAACAAAATACCTTAAAGATAAAAAAAAAAGATTTATGTTTTATATTTTTGTAAATCCGTGCTTAAACAAGCAGACATTCCTCCTGTTATATTGTTGCCCAGCTGTCCTCTGGAAGGCCATGGGTTAGCCGTAGCTCATTTATAAAGATACTGAAACATTCGAAGGAGGAAAGAAACAGAGTTTGAGGTGTGAAAAAAATTATTTAAAAATCATCATAATTTCAGCTGGAGCATTGACACATACACTTGACTTAACAGAGACCTGTGTTACCTTGCTACAGAAAAAGTTAAATATGGGAAAAAGAAAACACACCTTGACTGACTAGCATTACATAGCGTACTTACAGGTTTATAACAATAAATCCCTTAAGCAAATCATTAATAAGAAATCAATTTCAAAATGCAGATAAATACCCGACATGGAAAAAAACCTCAACTCGATTGTCTTGAGGACAGAAAAATCTCTGAACTGCCTTTGATTGAACACCACCATCTACTCTGGGTCTTCTAGTGCCACAGACTCCCCCCCCAAACCCCCACAAACACATTTTGCTTCTGTCGCAGCCTGAGCACAAGCTTGTCTCACTGTTCCCTTAAAATATGAGCTATTTGCTTTACCCCTACCAGCTCTCATAATGCAGTGTTGTTTTTAGCGCAAATCACTTCCATGAGAGCCACTTTTCCTTTAGCGACCACCTCCTGGTTTTCACTTGGGTTAAATTATTGCCTTTCTGTTAGTGAAAATGACCACTATCTGGGGAAGAGTTCGATTAAAAATACCCTGAAAAAGAAAGTATTTTACAAAGTACAGACGAGAACGACAGAAGGGTTGTGAGAGAATGACAGCGCTCAGAGCTTAACCTGTGTCCTTTTGAGAAACGTCCGTGTATGGGTAAATAAACTTCACTTCAGCGACGACCTTGAAAGCAGGCACCTTCTTTCTTCACGCTCGTTTCCAGGCGTCTTGGGTTTCACAACGATGTCTGGACATGGTAGGTTTTCACTATGGAACGGTGTGATTTATGGTGTTCGACTACTGTAAAACTCACCTTGGCATATGCCTGTAGTAAACTATACAGTGAGAAGATTTACTATTACTTTAGATGCTTGGTTTGACTTAAGGCAAATGCATCAGCTTCTAAGGAGAGCAGACAATTACGGGTTAATAGTTTCAGTATATTCTTGTAATGTTGTTGTTTGTAAAATCATTGCTAAGATTATATTTTTCCCAATGCCACAGAAATCACATAAGGTCTTTTTCTGAGATTGATCATATATGGAATGTTTGTACGTATGGGCAGGTATTTCATCTACTAAGACAGTCATGCGCTTAAGGATAAGTCAGGTAGGGAGAGGCATTACTCTGGATAGAAATGATGAATCGAGCTGCTGATGGTGGACCCACAAGTATGATGGATCAATCATCAGGTATCTTACATAATTCCAAACAAAGTGAAAAATGTGTCTTAAGTGAGATGACTTGTGCAAACTATGCCTCTGGGAAGATTCTCCATACATTTCACATTTCATCACTTCCCTAGACAGCTGGAGTGGAACCTGGAGCGGGAAGGAGGCAGACAAAAGGCTCCAGTGTTTCCAGTCGAGCCTGAGAAGTGCGAGGCTGCTGAACATG
Source organism: Clarias macrocephalus (assembly GCA_011419295.1). Classification (NCBI taxonomy): domain Eukaryota; kingdom Metazoa; phylum Chordata; class Actinopteri; order Siluriformes; family Clariidae; genus Clarias; species Clarias macrocephalus. The sequence goes on from JAAGKR010002847.1 coordinate 42,287, forward strand.
CACATGGAGACCTCTTAACACCAGCTTTTCCCTGTTTCTATCTGCTTTGAGGCTTTGATCTCGAACCTGTCACTACTCAGCCTGTCCTGATTTTACAGTTCCTCTAAATCAGTGCAGTATCCTCATTGCTGCTCACTTTTTAAAAAAATTGCTCTTGATTGAATGACTGTAAAGTCGTTCTCCCATGCTGCGCAGGTCTGGCCTTTTTTTCTTTACAGCCTTTACAAGAATTCAAAGGAATTGTGATAGCCAGCCTGCTGAAACTCACGTCTTAACTAGATGACATTAAACCCAGCTTTTACTTCTGTGTGAAACTTCTGTGCGTAATCTAGAACCAGGTACAGATTTCTTTAATCTCGGAATTACCCGTTAGGGTCCATTTTAGTCTTGTTTATCAGTTGTAATGAGGCAGCCTCACGTAGCACTTGAGGAACCGCGTTGCGTTACTCGTACGAATAACAGCGAGGAGTATTAAAGCCACTTCCCGGTCTGTCTGACTGTGTGTGCTCCCTACAGGCTGGATTTCATTATTGTGTTAACCTAGATCTCTCGGACCACTCTGACCAAATGAAAACCAAACTCCCTGGCTGTGTTATTCCCTGCACACTCTCAGTGTGTTTTACAGCTATCGCTTACAGAATGGTGAAAAAAAAAACACCCGGCTTCCTCTATACTCACTTGCTCTTTGGATTTTAACAGTCCCACTCCTCTTCTTTTTTAAATAAATCCAATCCCCCTCTTTCTCTCTCTCATATAACCCTCATCTATAAACTCCTCCTGATTCAGTTAAGAGCTTGTTCTGCTCACCACAGCCAACAACAACAAATAAATACTGAGCACCTCAACCCGTCTCAGGAGCGTTCTTCATTGTCTGTTGAATCACACTTTCTTTCGAAACAAAAGATCTTATTAAAGTACCATCACACAGGGGGGTTGTAGATCCATAAATCAAATCCTCGGTTTGTGCTTTGCAAAGCTGTCGTGACAGCAGGAAATGGAGCATGGGGCTGATCTGTAGAGTGTTAGGAAGGTGAGGAGTGTGTGTATTTTCCTCCACACTACAGCTATTGCTGTTGGAGGGAGTGCTGCTGCAAAGAGGGAAGCAGGGGGTGAACTGACAGCGCTTTCGAGATGAAAAATAACACAACACTGGCACTGATACGAGTCTTGGAATCTCATGGATTAGGTAAAGAAAAACAAATGTGTACGTCCTTGAACGAGCTGATGAAATACATAAAGCTAGGTATTTGCTGTGTCTATTTACCTTAGAGGGAAACCCTGTGATGAGACATAGTCTCCATTTTGAAACTCTGCAAAGAAGTCTGGGCTGATGGCAGCATCTGCATGGATTAATCCGTCTACAGGGAAAGACATTAGGCAGACTTTTAGTAATACTGTGCTCATTCTGCATTATGGAAATAAACATAAATCAGACTGTGCTTAAATATAACTCCCTATGTTTCATCTCATTTATCATACAGTGATTCCTTTATAATACTAATGGATTGGAGGAAACATCTTTGTGTGTGTGTGTGTGTGTGTGTGTGTGTGTATATGTGTGTGTGTGTGTGTGTATGTGTGTGTGTGTGTGTGTGTGTGTGTGTGTGTGTGTGTGTGTGTGTGTGTGTGTGTGTGTGTGTGTGTGTGTGTGTGTGACCTGAGCTGTAGAAGAGGTCAGGCCTCTCCAGGATGTCCGCTCCTTGTAAAAAGGGTTCTCCTTCTTCACCATACAAGAAGGGCTCCACTTCCTCCATCTGCCGATTCTCGACCATCTCCAGCCACTGAGAGTTGTGCCAGCGGAACTTCTCGTTCTGGATCTTCCTCCCCCATTCTTCATCATACTCCTGTTGCAGAATAAAAACCATAACTTTATAAATCCCAGGATCATGACAAATAAAAGTTAAGAAATGAGTATCACTGAGGACTTGCCAGAAGGCTAGTTTTAACCTTTACTATCCACATCTGTGTTAGCACTGTGTAGTGCCAAGCACTTAGTGTGGCAAAATGTTTGTGTAGGATCTCCAATCAAAGCCAAGTTCCACAGAGCTCCATGGACCGGGACCAGCTGATTAATCATCGCAGCTGAAAAGCTGAGGAGGAGGATGCAAATGGCCACCTGAGACTCAGCGCTTAAAAAGACCTATTATCACAGGCCAGGCCAAACTGACATAATCAGTCAGGGTACAAATAAATCATATGTGAAACAGACGGCCTGACTTATGAAGAGGAAAGAGGTTTTATGACTTGGATAATTAATTTTATTGCAACAGAGCTCATGACATGTAACAGTGATAACAGTGGATATGAACCAGGGTTCTATATGAAACACATGAGTGTATCCTGAATAAATTATAAAGAAATAAACTGCTTAAGGAGAGACAAATTAGGTGGTGAAGGACAGGGAGAAAAGTTAATACATTATTAACAAAAACAACAACAAGAGCAAGAAAAAGCAAGCAAGAGCAAGAAAAAGAAGGAGGAACAGAGCAGATAAGGGCTTGCAAAAACTATAACCCCAACAAAAACCTACAAAAAATTAACGAGTGCACGGGTGAGTGTGTGTGGTATTTAGCAGACCTGAGTTCTGTCCTCTTTACCTATCTGAGTCTAACCAGACACCTCAAGCCTCTTTGATGTGGCTCCCAGCTTTAATAGTTCTGCCTGATCACAGTTGTATAGAACACTTCCCTTGGCCTCCAAAAGAAACCTGGGATAATGGAGACCTAATTACATTAATCTCAGGCCTGGCAACGATCAATCAGCAAGTAACGTCCATGGCAAATCCACAACCGAGCCAACACTGCCATAACTAACAACGTTAAACTAACATCATTATTCCGGGGGATCTAGACGGGTTAAAGATGGAGAGGAAATTTAGGAAATGGAGTAATACAAAGCAAATAAACACCTACAGCTATAATATCCAGCGTGTTGTCACAGACTTTGCAGATTTCAGCGTTTTTGTCGTGCATCAGGTCGATGAGGTAAGCTGGTGCTTCTGTAGAACAGTCAAGGTAAAGGACCTAAAAACGACTTTGCGTACTGTTTAAAATACCACAACTCAAACATTAGAATCAAGGATACGCGTCTCTTTTATAATGACATCTCGGGTGGCCTGGTGGAACACCATCTGATAGAAGACGTAGACAATTTGACAAACAAATTCATCATCTTCCTGTTGGGCTGCAAAAAAGAGAAAGACCCACGTTGAGAATTCTTAGAAAAGGATGAAATATTTAACAAATGCCAAGACTACACCTTACCATTCAGGAGCTCTATGAGGGCAGGGATGATGCCTGACTTGGCTAACATGGCGGCACAGGAGTCGTCCATGGAGACCGTGCCAATCATTATCACCACCTCCAGCACGAGGTCATCTTCTGCAGAACCTTGAGGTCAGAGTTAATAGCTACAATGTTAGCGGTGGAGAAAGCTCACTGCTGGTTACCTGACCTTACATTAATCTGCATTAATATAGACACATTTACACTCAGGAATCATATCTTAATATAAGTATCGATGCTTCAAAGCAAACCTGTATATAATCTGTATATAAGCACTGTTATAACACACATCTGTGACGCTGCGAGACTCCTGGCTAACTCACCAGGTTTCAGGTGTTCTTTGAGGAAGGGGACAAGGTTGTACTCTTTAAGCACCAGCTCCCAGTCCAGGTCAGGAATAGTCAGGTTAGCCAGCGTCCCCAAACACTCGATCATGAACTCCTCGTCTTCATTCTGTCCGATCTGAGCTGCAAGGTCTCCAACGTAATCCTGCACAAAAAACAGAAAAACAACTGGCTCGACTAGAGTGAGAACATGTATCAGAACAGGTGTGGGTTGTGTCCGTGTTAGCGCTCACTATGAATAAGTTCTTGGATGGTCCCTCATGCTGGGAAATGTTTCGGATCATTTTCATCATCAATGGATCCTTTAGCTTGAACGCTTTCTTCATCAGCATCTTCAGTCCGTTACCTAGAGTGAGAGGACACTACGTTCAGCCACCACAACTGCACTGTATATACTTATGGATATGTACAGATATAGATACATGTCTTTACCTTCACAAATGACTTGTGCATTCCTCTTGTTGGCTGCCAGGTTTATGCAGAAAGAGATGAGCTCAGGGTCCACCCTCTCCTCACCAAAATCAAACAACATCTTCATCACCTGTCAGTCATCAAAGCGCATACACAATAAGGAACAATTTCTAGGAAAACCTTATGACTTAAATAAATGCGCTAAGGTCATACAGTTGAGCTCTGGCTGGACAAAATTAATGTACTCTCCATATTCGTTCAAATCAAATTGAGCAGACATCCAGAGAACAGCTCTAATTAGGCCAGTCCTAGACAAGAAGGAGCTCAGGACTTCCCCCAAACCGTTCCTGATTTTAGAAGTGTATCCCCCATGTCACTCCTCATTAGGTCAGATGTAAAGGACATGCCCAGGACTGAACAGGAGCCCAGGGTATGCAACTTGAAATGAGTTTGTGTATGCGTGACGTTAACATTAAGCAGGACAGCAGGCAGGTCTGGCCAAGGCTAGTCAGCTCTGTGAGGAGGCCATGCTGTGCAATCACCCAGCTCTGGAGGATCACATAGCAGCAGCCCTGGAGCCGTAATCACACAGCGGCTAGACTTACTGGCACCTGCCCTCCTCGCGCTTCCTCACCACCCTAAAGCGCCTTTGTACATCCTAAAGGCTAAAGTATGCATAATTCGACTACAAATCCCATGCTCCCATATCCGGACCTCTAGATCCCTCCTTGTGTCTTGAGCGAAAAAGTTGAATTCAAAATACCACCAAACCAGTTTCATAACATTTTTGCATTTTATCTTTACCTGTGGAATACAGTCTGTGTAGGCGAACATGGACTTGAAGCGGTCATCCATGCTGATATGGTAGAGTATGCGCATGGCTAAATGCTTCTGTACTTCATCTCCTGGAACAAGCACACAGATCACACACTCAATAAAGACATATGCACCGATCAGAGAAGTAAAACACTGACACACAAAACTGACATCTCTTCATATAAAAGACTTCATAAACATACTTTATAATCTGAAACACACTTGTGCATCATGTGTCAGATTTATTTTATTAAGTTTAAATGTTAAAGGTAACAGTAAGTATTTAAGAAGCGAATGGGACATTTAAGATTTAATTCAGTAGGCAAACATTAAAATGGAAACAGAGGTACAAAGTGAAACAAAATGGTGTTTCCAAAAGTCTCTCATACATACATGAAGCAATGATCCAAAGATTTTACAGATTTGCATATTTATAGGGGCTTTGCAAGCACACGTGTGCGCATGCGTGCACACACACACACAAAGATTAAGGGTCAGAAGTGAGGTCTCCTGCTTAATCAGAGAAAGTGAGCGTGAGCGAGAGACAGAAAGAAAGAGTAGAGAGGGGGAGAGAAAGGGAAAGTGAAAGAGGGGACCAGTCGGAGCCGGTCACAGACCCTTCAGGCTAGGTTATCTCAGCCTATTGAAGCCAGATGTTTTTTCCAAAGCCCCAGAAAGAAAAGGACTCCTCCATTTAATTGGCAAAAAGAAGGAAGCATAAATTTTACTGCCATTAATAACTTCAAGCCACGCTGCTCTCCTCTGCCAGAAGCGGCGATTGGCCTGAACATGTGGTTCTCGTTAGCGAAGAGACACGCACGTTACACATGCACAGTAGTGCTCCGCTCGGCAGGTAGGGAGAACACACAACCGTGGATCTTTTACGAGGGCTGTGGAGATCGGCCTCTATAAAAAATGTTCAAAACCCTACTGGAGCCTTGAAAAGGTAGAAGGCCGCGGGGAAAGAAATAGCATTGTTAGAAAGTAATTATGCTGTTCAGGGGCAGTTAGTGGGAGTGCAGGAGAGTTGCACTTCAATTACAAACCACCCAGCCTCCAAGAAAGCACAGAGAGGACAGGCATGCAGACGTCGGCCTTCGTCCTTCTCCAGCATTTCAGTATGGTCATGAATAAACAGTGAATAGCTGCAGTAAACAGACTTCAAAGCAAGCGGATTTACGAGGTGGCATGACAAAGCGTGATCCTGTGAAGTTGATGGACGCGAAGGAAAGGAACAAAAGCCGAGTTAAGAAGCAGTTAAGTCTGACCTTACATGAGCGATTCTAAATGTGCACATTTCTAAATTCTAAAGAACACAAGACACACGAAGAGATAATATCCAGATGGTGTGACTGCTAAATAAAAATGACCAGTGTCTCAACTTAGCTAGGAAATTCTTTAACACAAAGGAAAAATTAGCAGAAATAAATTACATTTTCATGTCCTTCTCTTTTCTGTTCTTCTCAAAAAATATCAATTGTGTTACATATGACAATTCATGCATTTGTCAAGTCATGCATCACCATTCTACCGCAAAATCAAATCTTTTTTTTTAATTTTTATCAATCAATAATTTTTAATTTATATGCATTTGCATTTGAGGTGGAAAAAATGTTGCTGTGCCTCTATAATCCTACAGGTTGTGTGTTTTTAAATGATTTACACACTGGCATGCAGCACAGCATGGTTCAAGGTTTTAAACCAATAAAAAATGTAATATCATATTAGGATATTTATAAAATTGTGAAATGCAATACAAACTGAACCGCACCTAGGCACCCTTCTTAAGGGAGATTCAGTTCTAAGAGTCATTTCTTAAGGGTGTTGCCAAGTACAAAAGAAATGTCTGGATCCTCAGTAAACTCTGGATTACTGTCCTATCCTCCACACAGTGATAACACATAGACAGCAGTGATGAGAGGAGGCTGAGCCCTGCTTTTTATCTTATCGCCAGGGTTGTGACCTTCGGTGTGGGCTGCTGGGATTTGTGGGCTTCTCATTCTAGCAGGCCAGCTCAGAACAGATAAGAGATGAGACAAGTTCATCTCAGTTAATTATATTCATCAGGCCGAGTGCCAGATGAAGGTCAGGACGACACAGACAGTTCTCCACTTTCAAATCCATACATACGTACATACTAAAAACATAAACACAAGGGGGTTGGCTGGGTGAATCAAGCTTTAGCTACAGGAAGTTCTTCTGAGCCTGAGCGATCGCGCATGCTTACGGATCGCCACGGGTAGCTAACGCTGGACATCCACCGTGCTGGAAGAACAACATTTACTTTAGGAGTGAGCTTGTTATTTTAACAAGTATATTATATTAATTATGTGGGACACATGACACCCCCAGGACTCTTAAAAGGATACATCAGTAGTGCCAAAGGCAACCACGCCTGGGAGCACGGATCAGGCACCAATCACGCGTTATGATTCTCTACAGGAAGCGGTTAGATTAGGAGCCGGACACAGACAGAGTCTGTTCTGGTCAGCTGGAGGACTGAACTCACTAAGGTGTTTGATCTATGCTAATGTAGTACATTTTTCGCTAGCTGTTTTGCTAGCTATTACATTATTCAATTCTCAAATAAAGTTATGGAGGGGTTAACAAGGTTAAAAAAAAACAATAAGAGGTCACTAGAGATTTCCAATGGCGTGTACTCGCAGCTGTTTTTGCAGTAGGCCTTTCCTACACAGACTCGTAAAAGTTCTACAGTACTAGAAGGACTAATCAACCACAGGGTGATGGAAAAACAGCTACACGTTATTTAAAGGCTTTTATAACTCTTCACCTTTGGGATTAGCACACGTAAATGTATTATCTCATTCATGCGCTTAGGATTCTGGTGTTGTGTCTTGGACATTGTTTAGCATTGTCTATTGTTTATTGTTCTGACTTAATTAGCACACTGCTGTTTGTCTAAAAAGCAAACCTCTTATCATGTATAACTTTACATACCCAGTGCATTAAGACCCGACCTAGACTGCATGGCCCACAGTAAGTGGACAGTGAACCCATACGTGGACCCTCCCCGTACAGCTGTCACAAAACTGAAAACATAAATCATCCTGACTGAACTCAACCCCACTGAGCAGCTCTGGGACGAACTGGAACTGCATCCTCCTCGACGTCTCAACATCAGCACCTGACCTCACTAATGCTCTTGTAGCTGAATAAACTGGAATGGGATGTTTAACACATACTGTACGTAAAGGTGTTATGGTCAGGCATCCATGGTTTTGGTCTTAAAGTGTGTGGGAAGCTTTTGTCACTATGTTAATAATAAAAGCAATAATTATAATTAATAACCAATATCATCAGCAGAAATTTGTAAAATAATACACAGAAAGAAAAAAAAAAAACACACTGTGTTTTTACCTTTACAGTTGCACATACATACATTCACTACATTCGATCACACTGACTACTAAAGATAGAGAAACAAATTGGATCAGTTACACATTGTGATTGTTCTGTGTGGCAATTCATGTATCGTCGCACGACTACAACATTTTTTGTAAAATAATTTTTTCATTGATACCACTACAGTGACTCAAAAATTAAATTTATATATATTGCAATCTGAGGTGGTAAAATATTCTTCAACATAATAAAGTGGACAGTAGAAATCACAACATCCTGTGTGGTACTGTAGGAGCAAGTTTGTTTGTTGTTTGTTTAGAATTGTAACAAAAAAAAACAAACAAAAAAAAATAGAAATGCCGAGATGCCAACTTAACTGAAGAAACGTGGTCAAAAAAATAAATAAGTGTGATGGGAGATCACTTAAAAGCTTGATGAAGGTCATTTGGAAAAAGAAAATCATAAAAAAGTGGACATTAGAAATCACAGCTGTTTCACAGTGGAAGTAAGAGCATGTCCATACGCACACAATGTGATGAGAACTCAACAGTATTGGGACTAAACAGCTGTTGTTCCATAAGAAAACCATTTGTTAATTATACATGGTTAGATGAACATCATTAAAAATTCTTCAGTTTGCCTGGGGAGCATAAAGATCGGACTTTGGAGCAAAGGAAAGGCCACATGGTCTGGTGAGTTCAGACTAATCCTATTTGAGAGCCATGGATGTTTCAGGGTAAGAAGGGAAGCTTATGAAACGATGCACCCATCATGCATAGTGCCCACTGTACACTGGCAGAGTTATGATCTGGGGTTGCTTCAGTTGGTCAGGTCTAGACGTAGCAACGTTACGTGGCAATAAAATAAAGTCAGCTGACGACCTGAATGTAGTGAATGACCAGATCTTCACATCTATGGAGTTTTTCTCCCCAGATGGCACAGCCATATTCCAGGACTCAGATTGTGAAAGAGTGATTCTGGGAGCAAGACGAATCATTTTCATATCCAAACTGGACAACGCGACTTTGGTCGGGTAGTATATATAACTTTCAGACACTGTAATAACCAGATCTGTCAGCACGATTTAGGTCATTGCTGGTTATTCTGTGGAAAAGTAATGCAAGCTGATTATTTCATCACTACAGGTATGGCGCCTACCTAGCAGGGAAGTGAGTTTGGGCAGTAGGCCCACCTGCACCATCTTGCTACGGAGGCCGGTGTCAAAGGAGAGGTTGAGGAGGAGACGCAGAGTGACATTAAGCAGATCCTCATGATCACAAGGGACCAGCTTGGCCAACTTCTCCACCGTGTCTGTTTCAGCCTGGAATACACACAAAGCCAGCAGAACACACAGATTAAAAGCAAGTGGGTGAAGAGAGAGAGAGAGAAAGAAAGAAAGAGAAAAAAAAAAACACACAGAAAGACAATAGAAGATTTTGTATAAGAGCTGTTCTGACATCAATAAAAGACTGCCTATTTCACACTTCCACCAGTGTGTGCCAAGGTCTCATGATGTGGCCTCAGCCTGGCTTGTTAGCGCATCTGTGGGCTACTGCAGCCGCAGCCACATAGACTTGAGGAAATCTGAGACCCATTACAGCCTTTCTAACCTGCTTCCAAACCAGCGTTTTAATGCTAATGACTGTTACTGCAATGATTTATCTGTGCCACAGTGCACACTGAAACCATTACAAAAATGGGTCAAGTTGCTAAAGATTACATGTAAAGTCCATCACAGTGACACTATGAGCATACTTTACTTAAGACTTTATTATTCAAATGTCTTTAACAAAACATAAAAGAGAATTTATTTGTTCTGTTAGCCTGTGATTAGAAAGTGAATGAATTGTTGAGAGCACCTTTTAGGCCAGGCTTCTAATAATTCTTATAAAAGAGCAGGAATTCCTTTTATTCTTCATGAGACTTAATGTGAAGTGTATCTGTTGTGGGTCCCTCACCATATCGTTCTTGTTCTCCAGGAAGATGCTGAGTTTCTTGAGAAAGGACACTACAAGCACCAGGAGCTCTTTGCTTTCCCGGTCCAGGGTTTTCACCAGGAGGTGCACTATATTTTTGTTCCTCATCTTCAGCTCTATGCGTGTGTCCTCAGACAGGTTCAGCAGGAGATACAGAGCGACTAGCAGGAAAAAATAAAATAAAAATATAACCTCCGAGCCAAAAGCCATAACCATGTACATGCATGTGGGTCTGATAATATTACCTCTGAGCAGCTGTTCCTGCTTGATTAGCAGGCCGAGGTACTTCTTCAGGGCTTTCTCATACTCTTTCTTCAGGTTTTGGTTCTCTGGGTCTTCCTCACGTCCAACCAATTAAGGACTTTTCATTTAGTTTTTTTTTTAAACATTTGGAAGGTGAGATTTGCCAAAATCAAGTAATCATCTGAAAATCAACTGTGATATATGCAGGGTTTCTAGATACAGAAGTATAAACACAGGTCTGTTATGTTTTATTATGATTTTTATTTCACCCATTTCCTTAAACTGTGTATATATTCTATATAAACATGACTAACATCCACTACTTACAGCTATTTATCTGACACACTCATCATCCAAAGTATGGTGTTCTGTTTAAAATAAAACAATAAAGCACCTCTGACCATTGACCCGACTTAACCACTTGACCCCTGTATGACTCCCAACCCCGTGTGAGCAGCCATGCAGAAAGGATATCAGCTTTCTTTTTTTTCTGCAGCTCCTCCTGCCACAGGTCGTACCTCTTCAACTCGTGCTCCATGATGTTCATGCACAGAGCGCCAATCTTATAGTGAGTGATCAGTGCGTGGAACTGGATGAAACTAGGGAAGGAACGTTCACAATTTTGTTTTGACTCCAAGACTTGGACAGCGTTCAAAATAAAGCTGGAGCTAGCACCCAACGTGATCCCCGGTCTATGATGGATGGGAACCGAATCCATTATGCAGTCCAACAGAAAAACAATGGACTACACCTGTGCCAAGAACAACTATGGGTTTTCACAGTCATCTACTCAATCCGGTACTCTAATTGGTCTCGACAGTAGGCATTATTGTTATGAAGAAGCAATTTAGCACGATTATTAAAGAAAAAAAATTGAAGAAAAAAAGCCTGTGTAATGACATATGGTGAAAGTGGCTCCAACATTCAGACTAGAAAGTGTTAGAGGATATTTTGATATTCTGCTTAATACCTGGAGAAACAAAAGAAGACGTAGATGATGGTGGTTGCCAAATCTACGCTCTGCTTCCAGTCCTCCCGCAGGACACGTGCCAGTGCTCCTAAAGCCGCCTCTGTGGAGCAGCACACACAAAACAAAACTTAGTACAGCACTCACTATACACACTAACTAAAAGCCTTCCACGGGTAAGTTATGAGTGTAAAATATATCAGCAATCTGTATTAAGTTCAGTTTTAAAACCATTATATAAATACAATACATGATTTATACTTTAGACTGTTAAACAGTTCACTAATCAAACAAAGTGAACAAAACAGTATGCATTGCCAACATGCAAAACTCAATAGATGTTGGGGGAACTATATTCCACAAAAAAAAAAAAAAAAAAAATAATAATAATAATAATACAGCAAATTTTTATTTGGCCTTATTTTCTCAACTTGCCCTGGATATCGGTCTATGAAAATCATAAGCAACAAATGAACGGGGAAATAAATGCAGTCAATGCTGTCTAAGATATTGCTTTTCTCTTAATCTGTTTATGCTTTTGGATAGCTGCATGCTTTAGTGAAATAAAAACCTAAAAGTGTTTAAATTACTAAATAATAAAAAAAAAAATGAATTAAATGAATAAAAAATATCATCTTTATTATTATTTTAATCATTAATAAATCAGAGCTTTTTTCCTCAGCAAACTAACAGATGAATAAAGAGACCATGAGGCGCATGTTTTCACACAGATGATTATATACAATTATAGCATTATTAAGCTGTATTTTTGACAGTCTTATAGGAAGTTTCCTTTTAATAATAAATAAATTATTGGGATTGTATTGCTAGAAATATTTTAAAAATCTCAAACTGAGAAAACATGTCTTGTTAACATTAAATATTGATGATTACTTGATTATTGATTGTTTACTTGTAAGAAAAAGGACTACTTTGCATCTTATACCAGTAGCAGGTTATAAATATAGATGAATGTAGGACATTTCTCAGGAGAAATGGAGTAAAATTTTCGCTAACTACTAAAATTATGAAAACTGACCATGAGGTGGGTCAGTAAAGAATCAGAGTAAAAATGTGAGGCACTCTTAACTGTGAGCAGAAAACCACACGAGGGAGGGTGAACTAAACACAAGGGAAATGATGGAAAAGGGGTTAAAGCAACAGAGAGAGGGACACAGAGTGTACGTTACAGAGAAGAGAAGAGAGGTCAGAAGACCCAGGAGCTAGAGGACGAGAGAGGAGGAGAGGTCATGTCTCATGCAGGATGAGAAATGAGACTTCCTCTGTGAGCGGACATGCGCGGTGAGCTGCAGCATGTGCCCCTTGCACCCTCTGGTTTCCGTATGACCCCTTTGTGACGGTGTTAGAGCCCCATCACAGTTTCCAAACTCAGTTACGGCAATGACTTCTGACAGGTTTATGAAGGATCTAATGCATTGTGACAGAAGAGATGCACACTGGACGTGTGGCTCTGAGTGTTGGCTGCTTAGAGGGAACACAGCTAGGGGGATATTCTGTGAAAAGGGATAGTCTATGTATACAGACATAAAAGCAGGATGTCATATAAATGCCACAAAGCTTCCTGATTTCTTTATGGTTGCAGCACCATGAAAAGGTTGTGAAAGTGGTTACACATTTTAAACCAGGGATAATTACATCAGAAAGCAGTGTGCTGTGTCTCACTTCTATAAACATTTCTATTAGTAATTGGCACTGCTCACTTGCTTTCTTATTTATTTTATTTGGTTGGGTTCAATAAAAAAAAAAACTCTCAGTTTGGAAACTACTCAAAGACTTGGATGATTTTCTGAGTGTGTACAACAGTACTTTGGCTACATCCTGGAGCTACAGAATGCTTTATTCTTGAACTTTACACAAACAGATCACATTCTGAATTGGCATTATTGATTTAAATCCTGGTTTGGATAAAATCCATGCATTCAATTCAGGCTAACAGTTTAATGGGTATAGGGATGATTGCATGTGAATCATTAATTGCAAATTTAAAAATGGCAACTCTGCATGTCTTTTGAACTGTGCAAGAAACCGGAGTACCTGGAGGAAACCCACCAAGTATGGGGAGGACATGCAAACTCCACGCACACAGACCTGAGGGAACCTGACCCACACAGACCTGAGAACGGAACATTAGATGTGCAAGACCACAGTGGTAACCACTACGCCATGATTCTGCCCTTTTCCCTCTAATTAAACAGCAATTTCAGATGAAAATGTTCTTTCCATTTTCCATACATCACCTAACTCACATTAACAACACGTCACTTCACCTAAATTTACCCACAGGTTGCACAAACATCCAGGAGAAATACATTTCTTCCAACAAGTGAAAGAAAAATCTTAATGAGTGTTTTACCTTTAAATATACAGTATAATATTTACCTTTAACAGATTCTGAAGTTACACCACACCTCTTTTTCCTGATTCAAAATTCATTCCGGTCAGGCCAGATCGAGTCAGACTGTTTCAACTGAGGTGTTTACAAGATGCATTTTTTTCTGATTAGGTTATTTTTCTGATTGTTAATGTAATAAAAAAAACTCATTTCATAACATAATGTTTAACCCTGCAAATTTACATTTACTGTCTCTCAGTACACCGCACCAGTTAAACGATCACGGATCTTAAATGGACAGTATCAGCAGTATATGCCTGCTCGGGCTGCCCAAGTATACTCTATGTGCAGAAACACTGACATTTGCATTTAGGCCAAAAAGTTACATTTTGATCTCATCTGACCAGAGCACTTTCTTCCACGTTTGCTGTATCCCCTACATGGCTTGTCACAAACTGCAAACGGGACTTATGTCTTTCTTTTAACAATTACTTTTTTCTTGCCACACTTCCAAAAAGTCCAAATTTATGGAGTGCACGGCTAATTGTCCTGTGGACAGATTCTCCCACCTGAGCTGTAGATCTCTGCTCTTCCAGAGTTACAGAATAGCTACATTTGTACTGAGATTAAATTCCACACAGATGAACTCTATTTACTAATTAGGTGACTTCTAAAGGCAATTGATTCCACAGGATTCTAGTTAGGGGTAGAAGAGTAAAGGGGGCTGAATACAAATGCACACCACACTTTTCAGATTTTTATTTGTAAAACATTTTGAAAACTATTTATCATCTACCTTCCACTTCACAATTATGTGCCACTTTGTGTTGGTTTAACACATAAAATCCAAATAAAATACGTTTACGTTTGTGGTTGTAACATGACAAAATGTGGAAAAAGTTCACGGGGTATGAATACTTTTGCAAGGCATTGTACATACTGGAGATGTTGGGAAAAATAGATTACGTTATGAATGGCGATTCCAAAATATAAAAAAAATAAATTTTTTACTTTTATAATAGAGCTGAACCAGCAACCAGAATTGGCTGGTTTTCAGTTTGATTGGCCGTGACCAATGATCAGCCTCAGATATAAGCAAGAAGCTTCTGTGTGGCGTTACATTATCAAAGATCGTGCAAATTAAAAGCCTCCCATCTGCCTTTTTTCTCCAAACTCTGTGAGCTAATTATTCAAATCCATTCATTACACACACTTACGGAAGTTAGTCTAATTAGTCGTATGCGTTAGAAGCGGCACCCGCAGCCACTCAACCCATGTGCGCAATGTCAAGTAAAGTTTTGAGTTTGAGGAGGTAATATATCGTTGCTTCTTGGTAATCTTACAGGTGGCACACTTCTCATTGCACTATTTACACATTTTAGATGTGTCTATTACACATAATAGATACTCCAATAGACAGATAGTTAAACCAGACATTACACATCAGTTGGATCACTTAATTTACATCAAATTATTCTTTTTTTTTTTTTTTTTAAAGTTTCAGAGACTGTGATCAAAATCACAACTCTTGACAGCTTTTGTCTGTCTCAGCATATAATTCCACCAACAGTACTGTTATTTTTCAAGGAATTTTATAGTGAAATGACTGGATGTTGCTACAAACCGTTCTGAAGCAGCTCCTCCAGGTTGTCAGGATTACGAGCCAGCTGTAGAATAAGCGTGGCTCCTCTGATTTTTTCTGGAACATCCTCGTACAGCAGCTCCACATAATCATCAATGCTGTTAATATTAGCCTCCTCGTCCAGCTGCAACATTACAACAGAGAGCACCATGAGGCTTAATTCACCACCGTACAACATAACTCACAGAAATTGACGGCAATACACTACAAAATGTAATAATTTTTATCTTTGCTTGTTTGCATTTGAGGTGTTATAAATGAGTTTGTCTACACTCCTGAATACAACCTAAACTATTCACACAATGGTAGACAGCACGGCATCCTGTATAGTAGGAGTGTATTATTTGCCAAGTTTGTTTAAAATTGTAACAAAATCTGAAAAATATTTATAAAACTTTTGATAAAATATGTAGCGAATTGCAATACAAATCAAATCTTAAAAATATTAAGATATAATGACATTCTGTAGAGATGAACTGAAATGGTACAACTGCACTACCTCCATGCCTTCAAACGGAGCAGGATCTCTTGGTTTTATCTGCTTCTTCTCTTTTTTATCTGTAGATCAGAAACATTAACAGAAGGTTATTCTTATCACTGCATTTACTTTACCATCTCCAAATAAAATAGCTTCCTTCACTTAGTCCTCCTGTAAAACAGGAATATAACTACACCGCGCGTTCCTTCCTACCTGTAGGTGACTTGCGGTTTTGCAGATAGAAGAGCAGTCGCTCCACTTCCGGGAGCTTGGATGGGGAAATAAGCTTGCATTCCTCCACCACTTTCCGAGCCAAGGACCCGATATCCGTGCTGGCATTAAGGCTTTTCAGGCGAACTCTGAAAGGAGGAATGGTTGTGTACAAACACAAGAACAAAAAAGCTAACATTTTAAAATAAAGTTTTTAGAAACGTTTTTTTTTTTTTAAAGTTTTTAGAAGTTGACGTCAAGTTGAAAAATTTATCCCAGACTCACTTTGTAAGCCAGGCCACAATATGACTGAATCATGAATTTACCTACGACATCATTAATGAACTCATCAGTAGAATCAAGTCTTACATTTTCTGACACGCCTTGCGTTCTCCAAGCATCGGGCCTCCCATTTCTCCCACAAGAGTCGCTTCCACTTCATATTGGACTATTAGGGCTTTCTCTGTAGGATGGACATCCAGACTGCCTCCCTTAACTTTTCTGTGAACCATAAGCAAAAACTGTAACTCTACATGTATACAGTTACTGTCAGGACCTCTATACAACTTTGAGAATGACTCAAAAGAGATAGGGCATCTATATTGTTTGAGTACATGTGTGTGCATGATTATGAGGCACAGGAGTGCTGGACAGCAATTAGACTCACTATGTGCTTTTGCAGATAATCAAACATGGACTACCTAAAGATGTGCAAGATATGTCATAGTTTATCACCTTACACACTTCCAGCACACATAAATGTACTATGCAGTGTGTTTGAGTCTGGTTCCATGCCAGGTTTCTTCCTTATATCCTGAGTAATTGGACAAGCTATCCCATGGCCAGGTGTGTGTGTGTGTGTTATTCTTTCATTATTTCATCAAGCAAAAAATAAAATTTTCTAGAATTTATTTGCATTTGGAATCTGTTACTTTGTAACTTCCCATAAAAAGGCTAAGCTCTATAAAAGTCTTACCCCCTCATTTTTTTCATATTAAATTAAATGATGTAGATTAAATTAAAAGAAAATGGAACATGTTTATGTAACAACCTCAGCAGCAACCTCATTTCCCCTCTCTTCTGTTCCAGCCACTCAGCATTCATCATCACCTGTATACTAATCACCAGCCTGATCATCTGTCATCATTTGCACCTGTTACTCACTGGTTCATGCCTTAAGTTAGATGTTTGTTTGTTTGTTTTTATCTCTAAAAAGATTGATAGGTCACTGTGAGGCTTAAAAAACAAAAACATTCCTCTGAAACTGCCCAGGTACAGAGACTGGACTTAAAATAATGAAAGACAAAATCCTTCAGGAAGCTGGGAGAACTATTTCTCAAAACTACATTATAAATATAAGAAAATCTGGCTTATTCGAAGCAAAATATGAAGAACTGTCGTTTATGCAAGATCTTAGGAATTTAGGACGAGGGTGTTATTCATGTCAAAGCCAAAAATCAAGAGAAGACCTTGCTTGGGTAAAGACACAGGAATTACCATAAGATGTAAAATCAGGAAGACCAGTTTCGACTTTGCCACACTTCTGGAGGACAAAAATCATCTTTGCATAGGAAGAGTATGAAGAAGGGAAGGAATTGCCCATGACATATACTGCATCCTCTAGCCTGCCAAAGGAACTGATTCCCTTGTATTCATTTATGATATAATGCTGACAAATGCAGCAAGATGGGTTCTGGAGCATATTAGAAATATTTATATTATATGTATCCAATTCTTAGTCTGTTAATTAATACTTCCTCAAACTGTCTTCACTTCCTGCTTGTTCTTTAGGCATTTTTGCCATCAGTTTTACCTCCACCAAGAGGAATCTGTGCTCCACTGGATTCAGGTGAGGAGACTGACTTTGCCACTGCAGAATGTGCACTCTACTTATAGTAGGTCAACAACCAATGGGACAGTCATGCCATGAAAGTTAGACTGTCAAGCATGTACTGCTCTTGTGCAGGAAATATATGCAGGAGAGACTAGTTATGGTGACACAGCTCCAAGAACTAGTTAAAGCAAAGAGAATGTTAAGTCTTTTAGAATGGGGAGTCACTGATCAGTGAAAGAAACATTTGATATTGTTTTTGAGAAAGACTCTCCTGGAAAGTCTGCTGTAAACGACAGGGACACAGAGGAGAGAGAGCGGTGCTGATGCAATCTACAGAACTCCACCTAGATGCTGAGTGGTACTGAGAGGAACCGTGTCGTGTGTGTAGAAATACCAGATAAAAGCAGATGGAGAGTTCAAGACAAGATCAGCGAAGAATGCATTAGATGTATTAAGGAGAGAGACCGTGGACTGGAAAATCACATTAAGAGTCCAGGAAGATGAGGGAGAGTGAGACCTGCAGTAATGTACTAGTAATGTACTAGTAATGTACTAGTTATGTTCTAGATTCCAACCGCAGTTAAACAACGAAGAAGAATAGCTCCAGTCTGGCAGATCATCAGCAGAATTCCTTATGTTTGTTTCTCAATAAATTCCCTAAAAACTGAGCTCTTAGTCACTTTAAAAATATATAGTAGAGCACAGGTTTAAAATAACCACACTTTGATCAATGGCGTAATATTTACGTCTATTATTATATTTTATATTAATCCAATATACATGTGTATACATGTCACTTAGTTATATTCAGAGGATATACAGTGCTATTGTAAAAACCTATATTGATCATCAACTCAGTTTCCTAAAGCCCTAAAGCTTATTTACCTCCACATCAGGATGTAATTAATAATAGTTTTTTGTCTACACTGACATTACGTCGTCATTAAAACTAAGACAGAGCAGAGGATTGTCTTCATGAAGCCGAATCAAAAAACACCCTTTAGCTTGCTAGGCTAAGTGAGCTAGCAAACCGAAATAAAAGCTAAACAGCGCGTGACCACACTCACCTTTTTAAATATCTTACGTCGTCTGCCTGCATTGCGTCTTTATTTTTCAGTATGAATACGTGACGGATTTTTTATTTTTTAATTAGCTTGATTTCCGACCCTGACTAATGTTTACGTTGGGTTGCTAGGGTTAGTGTTGTTATGTATGACTCCAAAGCTTCGAGGCTCGTGCCGAGCGGAAGGGGCAGGTCCAAGTCGAGTATCCCAGTACGTGACGTAACTAATGACATCACACATGACGTAGCCAATTAGCACACTGTGCGGCCCTATTAGCTCTATACTTGTACACCGCTATTAAGAAAGAGAAGGAGTCTTTAGCAATATTTACAGTAGTATAGATACAGGGTCATGGAGGCAAAAAGATTTATATATAGTTAAAATGTGGATTGCGAGCATAATTCATTATGAAGTGTTCTTTTAATTCCCAAGAAGAAATAATAGAAATTCTGATAATTTGTTCCACAACATATTCATATAAAAATAATTACTAAAAATTAGTAAGGGGGGGGGGGGACTTACTGTTTTAGTCCAATTTCACATACACGTGCACACGTGCACACGCAAAACACACACACACAAACACTAACCGAATCCCTGCTCTGTCGGCAAAGTTCATTAACAAGGAACCTCTTTATGACACTTGCTTTTGCCTCCTTTTGAGAATTGTGCAGAAATGTGACATAGCATTCGGACCAGAAGATATGAGAGGTGAGCTGGTCATTCTATTTATAATAATATGTCCTTCGCTGCATTGTAATATTTTCATTACTCGAATTATAGCCAAAATTGTACAAAAAAACAAAAACAAAAATGTAACATTTTAATTTATTTCTGAACAAAAGAACGAAATTAATTAAATCACTCAAAAAAAGATTCGTTCATTTTGATGAACAAGGTTCAAAGAACCGAGTCACTAAAATGATTCAAACTTCCCATCACTACTACAGACTTAGAGAGAGAGAAGAACTATTGGCTCAGATGTGATCACACGACGCTCGGCAGACAAAGTGCATGTGTACTACTTGTTTGTCAAGACCGCACTCATTTATCAAGTTAAAATTTATTTTAAATGTTTTTTCATCTTGCAAAACGCAATCCAAGGATCCACGGTATAAATACACAGTCTTATGCAAAAGTTGTTAACACAGTCTCTCTTGAAAATAGAAAAAAATGCACAATATTTTCAGCAAACATCGGTGCATAGTTACTTTTTATGTCATAAATTGAACAAAGCTAAAAAAATTAAACCATTTTTGTGTCACTGTGCAAAGGTTTGGGCACCTTACATAATCAGTACTTAAACTGAACTGCCATCTCTTAATTACTTTTCTCACTGTGGAAACTGCAAGCTGACAACGCTTTGCTATCTTCTTGTAGCCTTCTCCGGCATTGTGGGCATCAATAACTTTTATTTTCATTTTTATTTCATTTTATCAAGGGGTGCCTACGTACAACATGACAACATGACAACATGACGTTTTTCCATTGTATATAAAAACATAAAAATGCACTGCCTGGCCAAAACAATTTTTTTTTCTTTTCATTTTTTGTCAACTGCTGACAATATTTCTCCAAAATGTTAAATATAACTATTGTTATTTAGAGTGTATTTTAAAAGGAAATGCCAACACATCAAAATAACCCAAGATCATGCAGTTTTTGCAGGGCTTTGATAACTAACTAAATAAAACAAAATGCAAATAATTTGTAAAAAAAAAAAAAAATTGTGTTAATGCTTTGGCTAAATAAAATTAAGAAATCTGTATTTTTTGGAATAACCCCAGTTTGTAATTACAGCTTCCGTGTGTTTTGGCATGTTGTCCACCATTTTTTTTGTTTTTTTTACATTATTAACTTTATACCACTCTTTTTGCAAAAAAGCAAATAGCTCAGCTTTGCTCTACAAGTTTTCTGGAGCAAACTGCAGTGGTCTCTTATTTTTCCAGAGCTGTATATGTTGCATAACCAAGAATATGTTTATATTTTTGATTCTTCATAGCAGACACCTTTTGCTTTGATGACAGCTTTGCACACTCTTGGCATTCTTTCAGCCAGCCGCATGGGGTTGTCACCTGGAAACGTTTTCTAACAATCTTGATGGAGTTTCCAGATATTACACAACGATAACTCAAGCAAATACAAAATGCAGTTTTTAAATGCTGATTTCATTCTTTCCAAACCTACCTGGCTCTATGTGAAAAAGTAATTGCCCCTAAACCTTTTAAATTCTTGTGCCACGCTTGGTGGCAACACCTGCAGTCATGCGTTTGCAATAACTGTCAATAGGTCTTTCACGTTACTGTGGATGAATTTTGGCCCATTCTTCTTTGCAGAATTGTTGTAGTTCAGCCACATTGGTGGGTTTTCAAACATCAACTGCCTGTTTAAGGTCATGCCACAGAATTTAAGTCCGGACTTGAACTAGGCCACTCCAAAACCTTCTTATATATATTTTTATTGATTCAGAGATGGACTTGCTTGGATGATTTTCTGGTAGAGCACAAAAAAACTGCGAAGCCCCAGACCTTCACACTACCACCACTATGTCACGGTTGATATGATGTTCTTTTTATGAAATGCTGTGTTAGTTTTATGCCAGTTTTATGCCAGATGTAACAGAACACATTCTTCAGCAGTGGCCATGAATCAGGAACATTGACCTTTACTGATGCAAGTGGAGCCTGCAGTTCTTTAGATGTTGTTCTGGGTTCTTTTATGAGCTCCTAGATGAGTTTTCGTTGTGCTCTTGGAGTAATTGTGGTAGACCGGCCACTCCTGGCAAGGTTCGCTACTATTCCAAGTTGTCTCCATTTGTGGATAATGGCTCTTACCATGATTTGAGTACCAAAGCTTTAAAAATACTTTCCGGACAGATACATGTCAATTACTATGTTTTTCATTTGCTCTTAAACTTAAACCTTTTTTTTAGACCCTTTAGCATACTTCATTTTGTCAGACTGGTTTTATTTAGGTGATGTGCTGATTCAACAGGTCTGGCAGTAATCAAGCCTGGGTGTAGCAAGTGAACTTTACGCAAAAATTAATAACTCAGCTTTCCAAAATGTGTATGCATGTAATATTTGCATGTAATATGAAAAAAAAAACATCCTTGCTGGTTAAGCATGCTCTCAATTTTGATTAAGTCACCGACCGTGTCATCAGCAAAGTACTCCCTCAACAACACACCTCCTTCTCCATGTTTCATAGTGGGAGCCACACATTCAGGTATATTTCCTACATCATTGACTCATTTTATATACATAAAAAATAAACCCTGACAATTTGACAACCGTCAATGATTCATGAAATATTACTTGATGCCATTTGTCTTTATTAATCTTGTTGCTAGGATCTATTTGTTACAAAATTTGTCCATTAGATGGCAGTACAATGAGGCCTTAAATGGAGATTCATGAAATGAATCTTATGATGAAATGTTTTTTCTGGGAAGCCTTGACACATAAATGAGCCTAAACCTAGCCATCACTAGATAGGGTGCGTAACTTGATTCCCATCATGCATCACGGTCCGGTTGGGCACACAGTTTCATTCATTGCCATCTGCAGGTCCGGAGCCAGTGTCATGTTTTGTGTGTGTGCACATTACCAAATAGTAGGGTATTTAATGATTATAAAATAAAATGAGGCAAAACTTTGTTGGCTAAAAGCTCTCTCGTTCTAGCTCTTCTTAACTACTTAACCTTACACTTGCACGGGGTGAACATGCAAACTCCACGCACACAGACCTGAGGCAGGAATTGACCCTGGAGGTGCAAGGCGACAGTGCTAACCACTAAGCAGATGTGCCGCCATGATTGCAGCAAAGGGGGAATAAATTTGGAAAGTGATATTTAAAAAGCACATATGAATGTTATGGTCAGGTATCTACACAGCCTATCTTTGTCCATCCATCTAGGAACCTCTGTAGTCCAACTAAAGGCCGTAGAGGCCAATTCTGACCATTGTATTTATTCTGTTGCAGGACCTCTAGTCAACATTCACACACTACGGGCACACAGACCTGACACAGGAATCGAACCCAGGATGTAGAGGTGCAAGGCAACAGTGCTGCCACCAAGCCGGTAGTGTACAAAATAGCCTATGGATGCTTAAATTGGGATGAATGGAAATGAACTGGGTTGGGCGCAACCATAATGGATAATTTATTCATTCACATTAATACATGAACTAAGTTCCAGTCGTGGCTCAAGTTTTCTTAGCATTAAATCTTCTTTAAGCCTAAAATTATTGGTGAACTTGATCGTGGTTTCTCTATAACAGACCCAACAAATGTGAAGCCTGTAATTTGTCACAGTTACTACAGTCTACAGTAGACATGTAACTTCTCAGGGGGATTCCTGTTCCAGACCTTTCTTTGGTTTCACCCAGTTAATCATATGATATTTCATCAGAAATCTTAAACACCAAAATGTTGGTAATCATCTGAACTAGCAGAAAAAAAAAAAAAAAAAAAAAAAAAAACGTATGCTTGGGTTTGTCTATGTAAGTCTGACATAGCAGTGGTGGTTGTAATGCTCTGATTAGCTCACTGAAAGAGTGCACACGTGTTAAATTGTTTACTAAATCAGAATGCTGATGCACAGATTAAGAAACATGGATGTGTTCATGCTCACTCTGTAACAGCAAATCCAAAGTCACTGACACCTGACACTATGTATACACACAAGACAAGAAGGAGGTGCTAAAAATGGCCACAAGAAAAAGTGTTCGAGCTCAGATCTCATCTCTCGTGAGCATTCAGCTGTCATGTATGACCTTGGCAAGCCGTTTTGCCTTTCTTCTTGGCAGATCTTGTCGATGTTTGCGTGTTAGTTCAACCTTAGACCTGAAGCATGTGAAATGTTAATCTGTAGCACCTTCAAGCACTCTTGGGAGAAAAAGGACTGTGATCAGATTCGTCCAAGCTGCAGGGACACAAACTGCAACACGAAGTACTGAGCACCAAGGCGTCTTTATAATCAGACGTACTGGAAGAGAGGCCTGAGAAAGCTGCCATTTCTACTCACAGGGTTTTTCACTTTCATTGACATCCATCATGGACTTCAGGAGGACGCATCAAGCTTTTAGGGAACGGTGGAAAAAGACAGATGATGAAATGTGTAAAAACAGCATGTCCTTCCATCTGCACAATACACTCAGGCAGGAGTTCTTCGCCAGCTACCTTTTCCTGCTGGAGCAGATACCTTTGGGTAGGTGGTAAGGAGTCTTAGATTAAATTTGTAGCTGTAGATACTGTGGTTTCTGACAAAGTCATTTCCACCAGTGTTAAGAAGAATTATTGTTGATGTTTCCAAAATCATTAATGCAAACTTTCAATTAAGTTTGGAATCTTTTTTTTATGGTCTTGATCCTAGGATCCTAAGCTCTCTGCTGGGTGACACCCCATGTTGCTATTTCTGTTCTCCTTACTGCTTTCCTCACATTTCAGTATCACTCTGTAGTCAAGCTGCCAAATGTGTGACTTAAGTATCAGTTATCTATTTCACAACAGACCAACTTGTGTAGTTTCTTACAGGAAGGTTTTTTTTTGTGTTTTTTTTTTGTGTTTTTTTTGGTATAAACACTAATTGATCATTTTTCAAATCTCACAATCAATCCATGCATCTTCTAGTCATGTGTCAAGCATAAACAAGAGATGTAAGGTGTTCTGTATTTCTGTACTGCAGAACTGATGAGAAAGTGCTGATCAAATATCTGTAGTGCAGTGCAGCCCTGACAATAGATCCAGGTCCAACATTTATATTAATGTCATTCATTTAAAAAATAATAATTTCTATAGTCTTCCCTCAGACTTGGATTAAACTTTGTATCAGAGAAACATAAAAATGCACATTGAATTGTTTTTATTTTAAGTCCTTACAACACAGGGGTTCCATTTTTGCAATTGTTTATTAAGTTCAAGTAAGAAAAAAATGAGAGGATGATGAGGATTTTTTAAAATAGTTTAGCTTTAGTTTAGTTTTTTTTAACAGTTAGCTCAGACAAAGTAATCTTATTGGATAAGAGGCATTCCACGAGTGGGGATTATAGCCGGTAATAGCACTGGAGTGTTTAACTATATGTATCACTCTGCGCTCCAGGTGTTCTAATAATCATTAATTACACTAACTGATGGTGACAGCATGGATGAAAGTAGGTCAGTACGGTCTATAGTACTGAGGACAGACCAGCTGCCTGCCAAAATCCTCATTCAAAACCTGTCACCAAAGCACTTTGGAGGGATGGACCTAGCCGAACCAAACGCAGGCTTAGTTGTTGTGCATGTCTGGGAGCCATTCAAGTAAAAATCCAATGTGGAGATTTTTGTATTTTGTGCAAGATTTAGAGAAGACATAGCACCATGGCTATAAAGAGTGTTAGCAAGACTGGCAGCAAGAAGAAAAGTCAGCCGCTTTCAGTTTTGTTTTTAAAGCATTTAAATCTAAATGTCTTAATGTTTTTGATTGTTTTTACATGCAAAAATTTGATGATAGTGTTGGAAATTGGTAATGTTGGTAATATTTTTGGGTGGCTGAAATAGATTATCTGCATTTACATGATTTCCTATGGAGAAATGTGTTTTGCAATACGAAATTTCCCCTTAAGAACTCGCCACTGTATTTGGGATTTAGCCCCGGAGTCCAGAAGTTAATTCACTAAAGTGGAATAGGTGGAAATATAAAGAGAAGCATACAAGATTTATAGGAGTGTCCAAAACCTCCACAGTTTATTATCCTCACCGTTTAGCTACATAGTACTGGTAGGAATTTAAAGCCAGTCACAGTTAATTAGCTCCACCAGGCTCTGAAGGATATGTGTTGGGGGAGCAAAATAATTGAATAAATAAAGAAACAAATTATAATTTGTTAACAATAAATGTTGTATTTGAAACTGTTACATAACAGCAATAATACACTCAAGCTGTAGTACTGAATATCAGCATGGCTGTGATATCTTTAGTTTATAACACTGATATCTTCAATTATAACATAAGTCATAAAAGGTATATGTTTCACATATGTTCTAGAACATTAAACATAGCTACAAATGAAAAAAAAGTGCTGTTTTTAACTAACCCATCATCAGACTAACCCAGGACTGATTAATGTATTTTCCCATAGCAGCACAGGTGTGATGTGTTTTACTCCTTTTGAATACTTCCTCAGCTTTCCTTCAACATTTTGACAATAGCCTGTTATGAAAGAACTTCAGAAGATTACAATGTGTTGAAGAAATGGTTATGTGACTGTGACTGCGCATTAGACCTAAATTCACAGAATATATCGAAGCCTAGAAACATAAGCAGCCACCTGCTTACTTTTTGCACACACTTGTTGCCTCCTGCACTCATGTCACAGTATAAAACACTCACGCCACTCTCATGTTACTAAGTAAAATATCATCTGCGTCATTATTGGCATTTGTTACCAAGCTGTACATTATACTTATACTTAATGTTCTTCTTATTAATTTTGAGGCTTTATTATACTGTAGAATACAGTTTGATGTCTGTCCATTGTGGAGATTAGCTCCTTATTATATTACAACCTGTTATAATGTGTTCAGTGGAATTGGATATTATTAAGGCCTAATTTTATGTCTGCTTTTGCCCCTCTATAGTGAAACTATATGCCGTGACCTGCGAGTACATCAAGGGAGAGAAGCAGTTCTATTACAGGGCCCAGAATTTTTACAAAGATGTCCCTGCATCAGAGGAAGGAATGATGGGAGGTTTTGTTGAGATCTCTGAGGTGGATCTGGAGGGCTCCAGACAGTTCCTGAAGAAGTTTGTGGTATGATATTTTAAGCACTCTTTATAGCAACAGATTAACTAATACTGGATTCGTTTCTATACAGTAAATATATCTTCACGTGGATCGATATTTACAGTGGATATAAACAGTCTCCAGCCCATGTTGAAATTAAGATTTTCAATTAAAAAAGAAAAGAAAAACAACAAACAATTGTTATGAAAAATCATTATTGATTAGATATACACAACCTGTTTAAATGTGCGTGGTCCACTGGACAGAATTACCCATCACATTCACACTCACACATGTTTAAAATGAATGATCAAGCACTTCAATAAAGTGATTCTGATCTGGTAACATTTTTCTTTTTTTCTTGGTTTCATCTGACTCTCAATAAGTCATAAAGAGTTTACAAAACATGGAGAGAATCTCATTGCAGATAGGTTTCAGCCAGAAGGGGGATGCAAACATAATAAGAACATGATGTTCAACCAAACAAAGAGACATGAGGAAAATTTATCAGAGAGGCTGCCAAGAGACCCACAGCAATGTTAAAGGAGCGTACATACTGAATATACTGTACACTGACCAGCCACTTTAAAAATAACATCTGTATGCCTGCTCATTCATGCAGTTATCCAATCAGTCAATCACATAGCAAAAACCACCAAATGGCTCAGCTTAATTCCTGAAAAAGACCACATGAAGTTTGACGAAATTTTGTTACTATTCTTAGCTGATTTGAGAGGAACCCATTGTGGTGTCCTTCTCAAGGTTGGACATGATTTGCACTTTAAGATGCATTTCTGCTAATCATGGTTGTTATAGTGGTTAGAACTGTGGCCTCATATCTGCAGGGTCGATACCTCAAGTGTCTGTGTGCATGGAGTTTGCATGTTCTCCCAATGCTTAGTGAATTTCCTCCCATTGTTTTCTCCCACAGTCCAGAGAAACGCAGATTAGACAAATAGGTTTTTCTAATTTGCCAGTATTGTGAGGGAGTGTGTGAGTGCTTGTGTCCTGGCACCCCATCCAGGATGTATCTTGCCCTGAGCCCTGAGTTCCCTGGGATAGGCTCCAGGCCTCCTGTTACTCTGTACAGGATAAGCAGGGTAGATAATGAGTGGGTGAGATAAAATGATTAGTTGATTGGATATGTTCCTATTAAAGTGACCAGGTACTATATGTATATGGGTCAATACAAATTCACTAGATTGCTTTTACCAATCAAATTATATTTAAATTTATGTATGAACCCCAATCTACTGGACACATGTATGAAATAGGATGCAAGACTGTTAACGGGTCACAAATCAGCTCGAACTTTACATGTTTATTTGATGTAATCATGTTAGGGACCAGGGAAGGCGGGTACCAAGCGAGCCCTCGATTGCGGCTGTGGGATTGGCCGGGTGTCGAAAGGTGTTCTGTTTCCTGTTTTTGAAACCATGGAGATGCTGGACATGATGGAGGAGTTCATTGTCCAGGCTCATGAGTGTTACTTGGGTGAATATGCTGACCGTGTGGAGATGTACTACCTAGACAACCTGCAGGATTTCACCCCTCCGCTCGATAGATATGATGTCATCTGGATGCAGTGGGTGGCTTGTGAGTGAGTGTATGTCTGTTTAGACTGTGCACTTGTTCTATACTGTTCATGCTACTGCATGGCTTTCAGGATCAATCCTGACATTTGCAAACTCTCATGTAAGAGTTAGATTGGATTGCATCATTTGCATTTCTTTTTAGTATACAAAAGTTGTTATTCCATGAGTTTGCGCAGGTTTCCTTCATGTTCCCCAGTTTAATCTGACCATCCCAAAACATGTCATTTTGCCCCACGTGAGAAGGAGTGTCTAAATGTAGGTATATGTGCCATATGATAAACAGATGTCACATGTACCAGGAGGTATTCCCAAGTCACACCCAGTATTCCCTGGATAGGCCCTCTTCCCACCTCAACCATGACCAGCCACTATTGAAGATGCCTAAATAAATTAGATAATTAATTAAATCTGTTGCTGTAAAGACCTGCAAAAGGTCGATTGAACAGAGAGCTGGGAGCACGAAATAAACAGAGTAAAGGCTAAAAGGCAGACATGGATATTTTTTGACTCACTCCTACGCTAATTCAAATGCTTGATAATATACAGTATAAAATTAATAAAGTGTGAGTGCTTAATGTTCTGTCAAAATTGATATTATTATGATTAATCTTTCTTTATTTTTCACATTTTATAGACTTTTTGCAGTCATGTGTCTACCATGACATCTGTCACAACAGTGTACGGCAGAAGTACCGTTAATCGATGTTAAGTTTGAAGTGTATTTAAGATTTAACTGATGATTACATGATGACCTGCTCGATTACCTGATGCTAGGAATAGCATTAGCGCATTCAGTGCTTCGGTTGCAAATGAGGTGTCCCTACAGGCTATGCTGTGCTTTACGCTTCATAAAATTTCAAATCAATAGCTAAGTAACTGTTCTCAGGTTAAATCCTAAATAGCATCAAATGAGACGCAAATGCGCAATGTAGAGTGTAGAATCTATTGTTCCACAAAGTAATGCCCCCGATCAGGGCTTAGAGAGGGATTTGGTATTTGGCTCAGAGACAAAGTCTTATGTGGCATAAAGTTATCAGTGTTTTCTTGCTGAATTGGCTTTTGTGACTGGATTTGAATGTGGGTTTTGGCACTAGCATCTGGTAAGTAACGAAGTGGACAGGGCTATGGTGGACAGGTGTCACATGCAGAAGGTCTAAAATTAATGCTAATAATAAAAAACAGACATTCTTAATGGTTGTCTAAGTCCCAGACCTAGTGAACTACAATGGGGACATGCTTTTGATAAATATTCCAATGATCCTTAATAAGGATAAGGTTATCTGTTAATAACTGAAAACATAAGAAAAAATATTAAAGTACTAACTTTACCATGTATTCCAAATACAAAGCGCAGTTACCTGTGCAAATTATAAAAAGTTGCAGATTATGTTTACAGGATTGAAAACCAAACGTCTTGTGTAATCAATCATATGAAAGATTCATAAATAAGTCAATTTACATGACAAACAAAATGCTCATACAGTATATGAGCTACACGGTTTTCTTGTGGATTTCAATACTGTTAAATCAGTAATATAATCTATGATTATTTGCCATTACAATAATGTACATTTGTGTCTTCAAAACAATGATGTTCTTCAAGACTATTAATTTACATTATGATCTATGCCCAGGTCACATGACAGATAAAGATCTCCTGGAATTCTTGATGCGAGCAAAGGAGAGCCTGAGGCCAAACGGAGTCATTGTTATCAAGGATAACATGGCACGCCAGGGCTGTCGACTGGACCCTGTTGACAGCAGCCTCATCCGTCATCTGGACATCATGAAGAGCATTATCCAGAAGGCTGGCCTCACTATCCTGGACACGCAGAAGCAGGAAGGCTTCCCAGACATCATCGTGCCTGTGTGGATGATCGCCATGCAGTGAGCTGCCACATTGTCAGTATTTCAGCACTGTAAAACTTTTAAAGTAAGAAGAACCTTGTAGCATAATTTCTGTATCTAGCAATTCATAAGCTTTGCCTGTATGGCATCACACACATGCTTTCTATCATCTGCTCATCTGTAGACCTAAAATTATTAAATTTAATTCATCATTGTCAGATTAATGAAATTGTCTATTTCACTTCAAAATATTCAACATTCCTTTGTGAGTGAGGAGTGAATATAGACATAAACCAGTTATAACCTAGGATGTCAGTATTAAGTAATGAGGGGTGTCTTGGTCATTTAATATTTGTTAAAATCACTAAATAAAATAATAATAAATAAATAATTTTATTATATATTGACTTTAATATTGACTTGATATTTTCTGCATGTCTTCTTAGGATGCAATATTTCTAAGCACTTGTTTTGGAAAAGACCTGTTTATCATTAAAAAAAACGCATAGATTAAAGGATATTGAAATTTCAATAACACGGCAATGTCATCCCCATATTGTAAATTCCTAAATTATTGATATAATGAATGTGAATAATGTGGCTTAAATCTGCTAAGTGTGACAGTGAGCATGTAGGCTGGAATATTTTAATTATAAATATATTTGTTCTTAAAAATTGTTTGGTTTAATTTGTTGTTGATTATAAATGTTAGTTTAATAAGAGATCTATATGATGTAAAATATTGTGTTTCTGTGGAAGTCCTGAAACATAAAGTGTGATTTTTTTCAACTGCTTTTATTGTTATTATGATTTATTATCTCAATATTTTGACTCACAGAGTTACTTTGTGTAATGTGGAGTAGTGGTTATCACTGTTGCCTTCCAGGGTTTTTTTTTTTTTTTGTGTGTGTGTGTGTGTGTGTGTGTGTGTGTGTGTGTGTGTGTGTGTGTGTGTGTGTGTGTGTGTGTGTGTTCTCCCCATGCTTGGTGGGTTTCCTCTGGGTTCTAGGGTTTCCTTCCACAGTCCCAAAGACATGCAGATTAGACATTCCCAAATTACCTGTAGTGTGTGATTGTGCATATGAATCTGTATGTCAATGTTGACTGACGCCCTACCATGGTCATACAAAATGGAAATAAGTACAATTGTCACCATTGGCCCCCACAATCTCTAGTTGGACTACAGAGGTTCCTAGACGGATGGATGGAAATTGCCTGTAGTGTGTGAATGAGTGTGTGAGTGTGTTCTGGCACTGCATCCAGGGTGTACCCCGCCTAGTGTCCCAAGTCCCCCTGAGATAGTCTCCAGGCCTCTCTCTACAGGATGAACGGCACAAAGTATAAGTGAATAGGAGAGTTACTTTGTCATAATTATTTTAAGCAACTTACTAAGTCAAATCAAGTTACCAAAACAAAAAATATATAATTAAGTAAAAAAAAAAAAAACTAGGTACTAAGCAGGAGTAATGATTTATTGAATTATAACACAAGCTTAAAATGTAACTAAAGATTCCCCCTAAAGCCGTGCTTTCATGGCATGAGATGCAGTCAGATGCCTACATACTGTTCAGTTCTGCTGTGTGTGAACAAGGCTGTTTCTCTTCCAATTCCTTGGACACACACAAGCCTTCCTGAAATAAACTGAAATAAAAATAATGACATGTGAAATTAAAATAATATGATAAGTTAATAAAATTATGTAAAAATGATTAAATTCACAAAATATTTTGACATACAGTACAGACCAAAAGTTTGGACACACCTTCTCAGTCAAAGAAGTTGAATTTGTATTATGGCAAGGAAAAAAGCAGCTAAGTAAAGAAAAACTTAGTCAGTCCGAAAAATTGGGAAAACTTTGAAAGTGTCCCCAAGTGCAGTCACAAAAACCATCAAGCGCTACAAAGAAACTGGCTCACATGCGGACCGCCCCAGGAAAGGAAGACCAAGAGTCACCTCTGCTGCGGAGGATAAGTTCATCCGAGTCACCAGCCTCAGAAATCGCAGGTTAACAGCAGCTCAGATCAGAGAGCAGGTCGATGCCACACAGAGTTCTAGCAGCAGACACATCTCTAGAACAACTGTTAAGAGGAGACTGTGTGAATCAGGCCTTCATGGTAGAATATCTGCTAGGAAACCACTGCTAAGGACAGGCAACAAGCAGAAGAGACGTGTTTGGGCTAAAGAACACAAGAAAGAAAACTCTTTGAATGAGAAGGTGTGTCCAAACTTTTGGTCTGTACTGTACCTGTATTGATGGATGTAAGCATTAACCATAAATTTATATGAACTTTATATTATGTTAATTATAATTTTGTAGAGGATGGCACAGTGGCTGAGTGGTTAACACTGTCGCCTTTGACCTTCAGGATCCAGGTTCCTGTTCCGTTGCTGTGTGCATGGAGTTTGGATGTTCTTCCCATGCTTGCTGAGTTTTCTTCCAGTTCTCCAGTTTCCTCTCACAGTGATAATTTTGTAGAATTTATTTTGTAGAAAATTATGTAGAATTTAGTAATTATCTTATTTACTTCTACTGTCACTACAATTACTACTACTACTACTACTACTAATTATTATTATTATTATTATTATTATTATTATTATTATATAGAAAAGAACAAAGCATAATGCAGCAAGTATTTTATTTGTTCTAAGTATTATACTAAATATTTTTTGACAAAAAAAAAAACAAGAAAAGAAAATTACAACCACAAATGCAAAGTTATTTCTCTTGAACCTGAACTTGTCTTTTATTCATGTTAATGAGTAATTAAAATCCACCCATAAAGGCCACATCGAAGACCCGAATGTATTTTGTTTTTGTTTCCCAAGCCATGGCAAAGACCACAATGTTTAGGTAAATGACTCTCAGATGGTTTCTTTAATGTGGAGGATTTGTGTGGAATTGTTCATGCTCTCGACAGAGAGGCTCCTTTGTATATCTGCTTTGGAGCTTGTCCAGTCCTGTCAGTTCTCATCTGCATAAAGAGCATCATAGCGTCGCCTCTAATGTTTTGGCGCAAGTCAAAAACCTCCAAAGGTTCCTCCTTTCTATGAATGGATCGTCTGTCGAGAATTTTTTTCCCCTTAAAGCTGAGCCTTCACGGCATGACATGTAGTCGGATGTCTAGATGCTGTTCAGTTCCGCTGTGCGTGAACGAAGCTGTTTCTCTTCTGATTCCTCGCACACACACGAGCCTTTCTGAGAAAAATCTTTTTCATCTTACAACATCCTCAGGCCTCAGGTTCCTCCTGGATAATATATGAACAAACAGCTGCCACATATTCAGAACTGGTTAGCGTGCCTGGCAGTCTGTTCTATCAGCTCTAATCTAACTCACTTTTCTAGCTGGCAGCCTGGCAGCTATTAAGAGGAGAACCATTAATAAATCCAGTCATATTAGCAGTGAGTTGGGATTGAGTCCAGGTAAAGAGTCAACTCTAATACCAGCAGCCTATGCCTTTCCAACATTTCCAGAATTCAGTTTTCAAAAGTCAGTTTTTATGGAAAAGACATGAATAATTAAGCTTAGGATGAAAGTTAGGGTTAATAACATTATATGGCAAGAGAGTAAGAAATTTTAAATCTTTAGTTAATTAGTTAAAAAGCTAATTTCAATTGTAATCTCCTAACAGAAAACATTAGATGATTCTGACAATACTTTGACATTTCTGGATGTCATGTTTTTGTAATGTATAAGTTAATTCATGTGAAATTCAGTGTTCTTTAAAACTTTTATAAAGAGAGATCAGGTTGGTCCACCCTTTGAGCACATGCTACTTAAAGGCCCTGTCCATCCATCATCCATTTAGAAACCTCTGTAGTCCAACTAGAGACCGTGGAGGCCCATGGTAACCACTGAAGGGCAAAGGTGACCACTGGATTTATTCCCTTTTTTTAATGACCGTAATAGCACCACTGGTCAACATTTACTCATGCATTCACACACTATAGGCAATTTGGGAATGACAAGTAACCTAACCTGTATGTCTTTGGACTGTGGGAGGAAACCAGTAAACCTCGGGAGAACCTCCAAGCACGAGGAGAACATGCAAACTCTCATTCCCTCCTCCTCCAAATGTGCAGTTCAGTGTTTATATACTGTAAATGAGCTCAGAATGAGCGAAGTGATAAAGGAACAGCTATAATTATATATGAGGTATCAAGACGAGGAAAAAGCTTGTTTACACCCTGGTCATTACAAAAATAAAAAAGATCTAAAAAGCAGAGAATATACACACACACCGGAGACCCATCAGAATGCCTAAAATGAGCCATTGCATCAATAACTGATTATCATTATAGTTCAGGGAAATGGTAAGTATAAAACATCTCAAGATATAGGTTTCCAGCTTTCTGAAGATTCTCAAAGGCAATTTTTGTTATGAATGTTTAACTCATTTATACACAAAATGGACCTTTGGAAACAAAGGACAAAGGTTGTAGCTGAAATGGGTGTTAAGAGGCACTACAATCACTTCTCCTGATCAGATTTTAGTTATGTTAATGTTTTGGCTGTGAAACAATATCTGGCATGACTTAGTAGAAATAAATGTTATAAAATGAACAAACCTGTGCAATGAGACTAGAGTATATATAATCCATACTAAACAGGATTTTAATGGGACTCTCTACAGAAACAAAATAAAAAAATATATTAAAATATCTTCAAAGTCTAAAACAACAGTTTTTTTTTTCCCTGACCAAAAAAAAAAAAAAAAAAACCTGATCTGGTCTGATCTGACTTGCAGTTTTAATTGTGAGACTTCCCAAAGTCAGAGATATTTATTGAGCAAGCATACAATTGGACCCAGGTGGATTTAAATTAAACACAGGTGTACACTGTTTAACGTATTTAGTGTGAATGCTCAAAACAGTTTAACAATAGTCATAATTTAAATGGCTTTATTCACCCCCTCCCCTTTCTTTTAACTATTTAAATTAAAACCAGTGTTTAATTTTCTTGAGCACTCGCACTAAATACAGTACACCTGTCTTCATTTTAAATCCACCTGTGTCCAATTGTATGCTTGCTCAATAAATATCCCTGACTTTGGAAAGTCTCACAATTAAAAGGGCAGATCAGATCAGACCAAGGAACTGCCTGTAAAGCTTCAGGATGAAGTTGCTAGGAGGGATAAAAGCTGGAGAAGGTTCTTAAAACATCAGTGGAGCTTTGAACGTTCTTAAGAGCGCTGTGAAATCCATTATAGGAAAGTGGAAAAAATGTGGCACAAACCAGACACTACTGAGATCAGGCCAAACGGTCCAGGCACGGCAAGAAGAGCCATTGTCAGTGAAGTGCTAAAGAGACCAGCCACAATGCTGAAGGTGTTACAGAGCTCACTGGCTGAAACAGATGAACCTGTGCAGATGATTCTCTATGAGAGAGTGAAGCCACTTTAGAGAAAGCTTTTGAAAAAGCTTTTGTGGTCCTGTGAGACAAGAGTTGAACTGTTTGGTCTAAAGCCAAAACACAAACAAAATATAGTTCAGTGCATGGGTAACATTGTTCCCCTGATCAAGCACGATGGTGGTAGCATCATGTCCTGGGGTTGCTTTTCAGAAGGATGATTTTTAAAACTTGTTGCCATAACAGGCTGGATGGAAGAAGCCAAATACAAGCAAACTGCTCAGGAGAACCAGGTTCAGGCAGCCCATCATTTAAGAGTGAAAATATATGTTCCAACCACACAATGAGCAAAAACACAGGGCAAATCTACAAAGCAGTGACATGAACAAGAAGAAATGTTATGTTGTGAGAAGGCCAGGTCAATGCCCAAACTTTAATCACATTTAAAATCTGTTGCATGACATGAAAGTTAAATAGAAAGAATAATATGCAAACATACTGTATAAGTACACAAAGCTCACAGAAACAAATATGACGCAACAGAGATCAGTGAATGCTGCAATAGTTTGACTCACACACAATGAGGGGATGGATACTTAACAATTGAGCAGTTTTAAACATTTTGTATCATTCTGAGGACTTCTGAATAGTTTATTGAATTTTATTTCTGTAGAGAGTCCATTCAAAGGGAGCAGAAATACATTCTATTCTTGTTTGCTTAACCTTGCAATACAACTAAAAGCGCTTGAAAGGGGGGTAAATACTTGGTGATGGTATTCATGGTTGGAAACTGGTGCCTGTTGAAAGGTCTAGCTACTGAGTAACTCTGCATTGAACAATAGAAAACTTGACACCATCCCTTTATAATCAGCAAACAGTGCGCAGCGGACATTTGTGACCAAAATAAAATACAAAACTGACAATGAAAAATGTAATTTCAGGGTTCAGAAGTATTTCTTCTAATATAAGAATTCTCCTTTAAACTGAAAAAAAAAAAAAAAAACCCAGCAGGATTTACGCCGTTGTTATGCAGCCTGAACTGCTTTTCCTCGTGTGTTGCAGTAGAACTTATGGTCCTATCGCTCGATGCTCTCCTCATCCCGTAGAACTCAATCCTTTCTGCCAAGGGACAAATCGAGAGTAAGATTTCTAGGGATATTAAGTCATGGACACTTCACTATAAATGGTAATGTGGAATAGTTTTGGTCTGTGGTCATAAATACACATTGCATCGTGTCTAGGGACGGCATTTCACCTCATATGCTCTGTGTCAGCTGAAATCTTTTAACTGTGCTGTTCTCACAACAGGTACTGTACTTCATTAAAGTGTCTCTTTTTCCTGAATTAGGTTTTACGGAGAACAAGAGAAAAGTCCTCTTCATCACTGGACATCACTATAAACGGCTCTACTCAATATGATCTCAGCTGATCTTTAACGTAAAACCAGCATGTGATTGCATTTGGTCCCATATTTTTGCTATGTCTTCAACAAAGTATATGTTGAAGATCCACCTGAAATAACTCTCAGATAATGGACTTTTTCAAACCTCAAACATCCTTTGTTCTCTCCTCCTCCTCTGGACACACTGTTTCAGTGTCTATGTTAATGAACTACATCTGAGCCTTGCCTCTCCAGAGAGCAGCAGAGCCGAGGAAGGAGGGGGCTCTTCTAATATAAACTCACATAAGGAAGGAAAATTGTCTTGTTTAAACCCCAGGCAGCACAAAAATGGAAAAAGGACAAAAAACTGGGATTTTTTTTCCTCATGTTGTTTGTTTGTACACATGCTGGAGACAAATCTTAATGTCTAAAAATGAATAAAAAATTCGCATGACATTAAGTATTTGAAATAGATGCTTTTGGTACCTAAAGTTTTTTTTTTTTTTTGAGTGTTGACACATTGACGGGAAAAATTGTGTTTTTGGTTTGTAAGAGTGTGTGCTGCATCCATCATTTCTCCTGTGTTGGTGAGAACATTTTTCAGGTTTCTGATTAGCCAACACTGCTTGGTGGTCAGGGCCATAGTGCCACCTGTTTGTATATTTGTGCTTTCACGTGGACGAGAATTGCTTTGCAAAAGAATAAGGGGAAAAAACTGTAAGAAATGGCTACATACATATGGACTAGCCCTTAGTTTTCCATGGCCTCATTAACAATTGTTGAAGGCACATTAATCAACCAGCTGTTTAGATCGGAGGTCCTCAAGCTTTTTGAGGCCAGAGCCCTCCTTAAGTGTAAAATTAATCCATTTGACCCTCTCAATACAGATTTATGCTGCTTTTAACTACAGGTCATAACTCGTTATCCCTGACTTTTGACCAGGACAAAAACGTTCAGAATTCCTGCTCATATGCTCTGCTAGCTTTCTCAATCTCATGTTCAGCCCAATATCATTAGCCATGAATTATGTCACTCTAGGGATGTGGACTTGAACAAAGAAGAGAAAGTACAACCAAGTGCAAACATTTTCCATAACAGGAGTTCTGAACTATTGAGGTAACACCCATTGGCCAAAGGAGACCTCCAGAAGGCTGGCATGTTCATAATGAGCAGTAAGTGTTAAAATGCATTGCACCTTCAGACCTTGGATAACATCTCCCAATAGCATGTGAGCAGGATCTTTACTATTTAAAAAAAGGCCATGGCATGCTTTTGCTATGTTCTAGCTGGTATAAAGTAATCACTCAAAGCATCAATTAAACTTTTTAAAAATGTTTTGCTGCAACTGTGAAACTGGACTATGCTGTAGAAATGAAGAAGCAAATTAGCTATAAGTCTAGCTGAGCTTTACCACTGTGGCCAGAAACGCTGTTCAGGGCAAAACAAAGTTATGGATAGTATTAAATAGCCACCATAAACCGTGGCTGACTCAGGATGATGTGGTCAGACGTCTGTCTTTGGGACTTGAGGAGCTTTTTTATGGTGTGGGGAATAAGAGGTGCCCACAAGAGTGTACAAGCTGTAAACCAAGCCATCGGTCCAACTTGTGTGTTAATCCTAATCCGCCTACAGCTAACTGTGCTCGAATAAAAGCACCTGATACACCACCACAAAAACAGCTTGTGTGTGTTATGTGCAGACCTGCGTGTATCGTGTACACTGTAGTGTGTGTAATACCAGTGCCGGTTTTCAAGCGAAGCATTCATTCGCACATGCATGCAACCCAGATTTAGTCTAATTTGCTACACAAAACACTTCATTTAAATGTCAGTGTGTGAGGTTTAGCAGTAGAGCTATTCAATTAGATTTAAAGGATAGAGACAGAAATAAGGCAGAACCCCCTGTTTTTCAGATTGGTTCTTGTTGTCTACTAAAACCATGTGCGACCACCTTTTCCTTCTCTTTCAGGCTCTTGAATGTGCTCCTCATGCTGGTTTCAATTCCATGACATTTAAGATGATACCATAATGAGCCCAAATGAATCTCACATGCACTTTATGCCCACTTTAATCATTTTTTCCACCAAAGCCATTTAGGCCTGGGATTCAAGATTGTCTTCCAAAGCGAGTCAAGAAGGACAGTTGTGGGTTTTTTTTTTGTGTGCGTGTAATATGTTTTACAGATCCAGCACAATCAAGGATAATAAGTATCTGACGTGAACGCTTTAGCTGTTCCATCAAATCGACTAAAATGGCAATACAGCAGGTACTTTCTTTCTGGTGCTTTTCAAAAGAAGATTGTTTTCCTTGATAGGGCTGCATCAGGTCTTTATAAACAGTTGGACTGAAATGTCTTATGCCTTCTTTTCTATGGTACTAAGCTGCTTTATTTATTTTTTTACGTTTACTTTTTTATGTCTAAGCCTCACTAGGACTTCTGTATATCTCCTTAATCCTGAGATTATTCTAGACATCCTGATCCAACAAAGCCTATATGATGAGAAAATATGAAATATGATAAGATTTCAAATATTTTGTTTAAACATGGTCAGAATATAGTGTATGGCATAAAAATGATGAAGCAAAGGATGATCTGTGAAATTCTAGTAACTGATGCTACATCACCTAATTTTCAAACTAAAGCTGACACAAACTAAGCTATAAAATTTGCACAAAGCTGAAATATTACCCTTTTTGATGAAGCTCCATATAGTGGCAGCAAAGGGCATGAATCGAAGTCCAACCAACTCATTTTGAGCAAAATTTACAAGCCAAAATGAAAAATATGACTTTCATAATGATTACAAATGGACCAGAGTGCAGTACTGACACTGCTGCGAAACCCTGAGTAGAAAATAACTGATCGTGGGCCAACCAGTCTTGGCGAACTAAATGTTAAAATTGCTTGTGGCGTGTCAGATATTGGCACTGCTTGAATCCGGCTCCATAAACTCATGATTAAACCACTGTCTCGGTGGTTTCACTACCATTTAGTAAAGAAGTGATGGAGGTAGGCTGACTTAGAAGGAGTCAGAGCTGTGGCTACATGGAGGCGAGTGGGTTTAAGATGGCATGACCGCGCCTGACAAGCTACAGACAGATTTCTGTGGCAAGCCGTCTCTTTACAGCATTACGGTTCACCCTCTGCCTCAAAAGTGGTAAGTGTTTTTAAATCCCAAGGAGAATAAACCTAGAATTTTACAACAGCCACATTAAATTTATAATATTTTTTTCACCCTTTGCTAAATTTGAGTTGTGTGAAAAAGACCAGAGATATACTGCTGTGAAAACCCACACTGACACTTAACCACAGCAGAGTCAAAGTGTTAACACAAACTGACTTTTTGTATTAAAA
The DNA here is from genome assembly GCA_011419295.1 of Clarias macrocephalus. Lineage (NCBI taxonomy): Eukaryota > Metazoa > Chordata > Actinopteri > Siluriformes > Clariidae > Clarias > Clarias macrocephalus. The sequence continues at coordinate 82,569 of JAAGKR010002847.1, forward strand.
TTAAACTCAAAAATGGCTCGGATGTCAGCATTATATACAGTACTAACTTTTCATACTTCCTTTATACTGTATCTATATTATCTAACATTCTGTTTATGACCTATTTATTTTAAAAATGATTTTTTACTGTTGCAGTACACAATACTGTGCAAAAGTCTTGACCCCCTCACTTCTTCCTATTTTGCTTCGAAAGAGCCTGTCTTGAGGAATCGTTCTCCATGCTTCCTGAAGAACTTTCTTGGCTTTCATTTTTGGCATGTTGGTGTCTCTCATTTTGACTCCAGTCCCTGCACCTAACAAGTTTCAGAGGAATGCTTTTTGTTTGTTAAGCCACACAGTGGCCTACGATTCATTCAAGCATAAAAAAAGCATTAACTTAAGGCATGAACCAGTGAGAAACAGGTGCAGATGATGACAGGTGATCAGGCTGGTGATTAGTATACTGGTGATGCTGAATGCTGAGTGGCTGGAACAGAGAAGAGAGGAAATGAGGTTGCTGCTGAGGTGCTGAGGTTACATAAACAACCCATTTTTAACCTGTATCTTTACACAGCCTGCCTAAGTGAAACACTCGTTTCCTTTTCTTTAATTTACCCTACATAATTTAATTTAATTACATTTAAAATGGAGAAATGGCAGGGGACGTTTGCACAGTATTGTATGTAATGACATTTCTCTCAGTAAACTGACTTTTTTCAATGCATAAAGTAATTTTGTTCATTATCGCATGATATTAAAAATACAGATAAACCGCGTAGAACCCATATACCGCCCACCCCCTCAAAACCCCCTCAGTGATCCATATCCCCCAGAAACACACATCTTGCCAGCAGATGTGGCAAGACCATGGAGTCACACTTCAAAGCCGACACTCCTCGACCTACTGCACACACTGACGCCAGCTTTAAAAAAAAAAAGGCCTCGGATGTACAAGTTGTGAACAAGGTCTGAACAGCTGCCTTAAAAACAAAAACACAATAACAAAAACAACTTCAATACTTACAATACAGTACAATGTCAATTCTTTCATTTTTAAAACACGGGTTTGGTGTCAAAATTTTGCTTCTGCAACACATATGTTGCTCATTTTTAAGGGTTTAAAAATATAAAATTGATACATTTAATGATCTGGCATGTATTCCCGTGCTTAAGGATAAGCTTTGGATCCAATGTGCCCTTGAGAAAGATGAAGCAACTACTGAAGATGGAATAAAAAAGAATAGGGATTAATAATAATAATAATAATAATAATAATAATAATAATAATAATAAATAGAAATGACACAGATCAAAATCAGAATCAGAATCAGCTTTATTGGCAGAGGTATGTGCACAATACAAGAAATTTGTCTTGGGTGCAATGGCTCTCAATGTGATTTCACATGCAAAGAAACAGAAGGGATATGTGTACATAGTTACAGTACAGTAAATGCCATTTTTATATCTCTAAAATCTAAATACATTCATAGGAACAGAAGGAATCAGGAATATGTATGTACAGTATACAGATATACATGCACTGTCAGTGGCCCAGTGTGCTTAAGGTTTTCTCTTTGGTTTTCGGCACCTACCAGTACCCCTTGGTCAGATCTATATGTGATCAGCCTTCACCAGCCACTCAATTAGGTCTTCCACACAGACCACTCAGTGTACTACTGTACTGTACTATTACTGTACTGTTCACTATCTGTGACAGTGAAGGGTCCTTTCCACTGAGCCAATGATATGGGTGCTGGGCAGTACCAAGAGCACTCAGTCACCTGGTTAAAACTATGGGTAAAGCGTTTCTCTGACAGTGAATCATCCTCTTGAGCATCTGATTGAAATGCTTCACCAGGCAGGTTTGGGGATGATACACAGAGGTGCGGATCTTCTTGACCTACAACAGCAAATATCTGCCATTCATTTTGACATAAAAGGGATACCTTGATTGGTGAAGAGTAGCACAAGCTCCCTTGAGGAGGGGAATAAGTGGGGCAGGGGGCGAGTTTCTTGGGTGCAGTCTTTTGGCATTGAGGACATCACAGACAAAAGTCTACTTCTTCCTTGAGGTCTGGCCAATGAAAATAATATTTGATCTTCTCCATTCTTTTTCTCACACAGGGATATCCAGAGAAGTTGATGTTTGATATCTTTTTCTTTTTCTTTTGTCATAATTGATTTTCATCTATATTTATAGTTTTAAAAAATTATATATATATATA
>JAAGKR010002848.1:0-31665 GCA_011419295.1 Clarias macrocephalus
CAGGGGTTAAGGTCAGGTTTCTTGATTAGCGGTTTAATAACGGCTAATTTAAAGGATCTGGGAACATACCCACTACTGAGTGAACAGTTAATTACTTTCAACAGGGGTTCTATTATTGCTGGTACTATCTGTTTGAGAAAATGTGTCGGTATAGGATCTAATATACAGGTTGACGATTTTGAAGAAGAGATGAGTGAAATTAGTTCCCTCGCTTCAAGGGGAGTAAAGTGTTCTAAGTTCTGATGTCATGTGGTTAGATCATCTGAATTATTTAAATTGTCTGGTTTCAAAGCCTGAATTTTTTGCCTAATATTTATGATTTTGTTATTGAAAAAGTACATGAAATCCTCACTACTGCATGATGTTGTTGTGGAGATTTCTGCAGTGGTCTTGTTTTTAGTTAATTTAGCTATGGTATTAAATAGAAATCTCGGGTTGTTTTTGTTATTTTCTATAAGAGTGGAGAGATACATTGATCTAGCATCACTGAGAGCTTTTCTATAGTTCAGGATGCTCTCCTTCCAAGCTATTTTGAATACTAACAATTTAGTTTGGCGCCATTTACGTTCGGATTTTCGAGCAGTTTGTTTTAAAGCACGTGTGTGGTCATTATACCAAGGAGCGAGTTTCTTATCTCTAATCATTTTCCTTTTAACTGGAGCTACATTATCTAAGCTATAACGAAGTGCTGACTCTAGATATTCATTCGCCTGTTCAAGTTCTGTGAAGTCAGATGGCGATCCAATCAAAGTTGTTAATTCTGGAAGATTATTGATAAAGTTCTGTGCGGTATTTGATGTAAATGTACGTTTAAGGTGGAAGCGCAGTGCTGTGCATACATTATTACTATGACACGCTTTAATCGAGACAAGATAGTGATCTGAGATAACTTCAGACTGTGGAATTGTGGTTATATTTCCTATACTTAATCCGAAGGATAATATTAAATCTAAAGTGTGACCTGCTTTACTACTGAGTCCAGTATGGACAAGAATGTTGTTCTCAGAGGGTCTTCTAGATTCTCAAAATGAATATTAAAGTCTCCAGCAATTAACGCTTTATCTACAGAAACAACAAGGTTTGAGAGGAAATCTGCAAATTCGCAGAGAAACTCCGAGTACGGCCCTGGGGGTCTGTAAATGATGATTAGCGGGATCGACTGTGCTGAAGAAGATATATACACCAGTACAAAAACAAAAACACAGATTTAAATTTAATGCATTTGAAGTTCTCTATAGTAATATAAAGATGTTACTATAGAGAACTTCAAATGCATTAAATTTAAATCTGTGTTTTTCTACGAGAGAAAGATTATCGTTATAAATAACTGCGACGCCTCCTCTACCAGTTAGCCAAGGCTGGTGTATGTAGCTGTATCCAGGAGGACTCGCTTCATTTAGAGCTACATACTCATCCTGTTTAATCCAGGTTTCTGTTAAACATATTATATCAAACTCCTGATCTGTGATAGTTTCATTAACAATAACTGCTTTAGATGCGAGAGATCTAATATTTAACAGTCCGAGCTTCAGATCAGAGGTGCCAGCTGCGCATTCAGTGTGATCGGAGTTTGTGGTGTCTATGTTAATTAAATTACTAAAACACACTTTCTGAGTCTTTCTAAATTTAGCTCGGGGAACAGACACAGTCCCAATATGATGAACCCTGAGTGACGACTCTATGCAGCTAGCAGACGGTTGGTTTAGCCTGTCTGTCTGCTCCCTGGCCTTGGCTCTGGATTGTCACCGATTAACTAGGCCTCTTCTGAGACTATGTGCTATACTACAAGAAATGAGAGCAGCACCTTCCCGAGTGGGGTGGACACCGTCCCGCCCTAACAGGCCAGTTTTGCCCTCAAAGGTCTTCCAATTATCTATGAAGCCCACGTTGTTTTCGGAGCACCACCTGGACATCCAGCGGTTCAGCGACCATAACCTGCTGTAAGCTATGTCGCCACGTCTCATTGGGATGGATATAGAGCAAACTACTTCTTCGGACATCGCCTTCGTTATTTTAAACACCTCTGTAAAGTATGTTCTCATTTGTTTAATGGGAAAATATTTAGCAAAAATTTCTAATCTATGGTATCGTGTGTTCATTCACCATCTCCAAAATTTTTCTGGATTAATCTGCAGCTTCTGATATTGTTTTCAAACCCAGTTTCCAGAATTTCCTACAATTATTCCCACACTGGCATCCCGTGTGGTAGGAAATAATTATTTGATATGTTTGTTTAGAAATAACAATTCTAGCAAAAAAAACTAATGTATACAATGCATATACAGTGCTGAAAGCATCCATAATATGCGATAATCTCCTTTGAACAGCTGATATTGAGATGTGTCTGCTATTTATGCCCTGTAAAACCTTGATAATGAAAAACAATCTCTAATTTGAAGTGCTGTTCATTGGTGATTTCTGATTCTGGTACCTCTAAGGGCGCTTTCACTTTAGGGCTCCAGGTTCGTTTCCAAGAACACTTGACCCCAAAGTCTTATTCATTTTGATCAGCGAGAATATAATCATGCCTGGGTTCTCTGGAAAGATGGTCTCAACAACGATACAGGGTGTTATTACATTAGGCAAGATTGATTTGTACCCAGGAACAATTGCTCCCCCTCAACTGTTGGCCAGTGTTCAGATTAATTTTGCTCTCCATACTTAGGTACACAGGTGGTAGTAACTATTTCACCCCCCGACCCCCACACACACTTGACTTCACCACATTTTACTACATTTCACTACCTACTTAGTATGTGAGCCACACATAGTGTACACACTTAAGATGACTACATTTTATGTTTTATGATCCTCTTATTAATCATAAGAGAAGAAGAGAATGAGGAAGTGAACTAACACACTATGCCTAATAGTATTAAAATTTTATAAAAAGAAAATGTAGAGAAACTCTCGAGTTCTTTTGTACGCTGTATTGTTATCGAGACCACCTTTTCAAGTAAACTAGGGGGCGGGTCCTGAGCGAAGAATGGTTGTGTTCTCACTGAAGAAATTGAACCACACTTCAAGGTCAAGTCTTCTCAGAAATTATCGTAGTGCCACAATGTGAAAATGCCCACTGTCCTCGGTCACAGACTGAATTAGATATAGAAATCAATTGTACCTGAGAACAGAAATAGTGCCAGTCTCTGTGTGCAGACAGCATGCACCAACCTCATCCTTGGAATATGAGATTTTATCCCAAAGAATCCAAACCTGATCGTCCAATGTGTAGTAATTCATTAAAGAACCACTTACTTAAATTGAAGTGAAATGCACATGGACTGTGAAACACACTTTTGAAGTGAAATGGCTCACCATAGCACGCACACAGCACAAGCATGGCCCTTATGTACAGTCTTATGCAAAAGTTTAGGCACCCCTTGATAAATAACAGATTTTAGTGATTTTTTAAACTGAAAAGATGTTAACACGGTCTCTCTTGAAAATGGAAAAAAATGCACAATATTTTCAGCAAAGATTGGTGCATAGTTACTTTTTATGTCATAAATTGAACAAAGATCAAAAATAAAAACATTATTGTGGCACTGTGCAAAAGTTTGGGCACCCTACATAATCAGTAGTAACACCTCCTCTGGCAGATATCACAGCTTGCAAACGCTTTTTATACCCAGCTAAAAGTCTTTCAATTCTTGTACTTGGGATTTTCTTCCATTCTTCCTTGCAAAAGGCTTCTAGTTCTGTAATATTCTTTGGTCGCATTTCATGCACAGCTCCTTTAAGATCTAACCACAAATTTTCAATGATGTTTGAATCAGGGGACTGTGATGGCCATTCCAAAACATTCAGCTTTTGAGGTATTCCATAGTGGATTTCGAGGTGTTTAGGATCATTGTCCTGTTGTAGAAGCCATCCTCTTTTCAGCTTTTTTACAGATGGTGTGATGTTTGCTTCCAGAATTTGCTGGTATTTAGTGGAATCCATTCTTCTCTCCACCTATGCAATGTTTCCTGTGCCACTGGCTGCAACACAACCCCAAAGCATGATAGATCCACCCCATGCTTAATAGTTGGCAAGGTGTTCTTTTCATGAAATGCTGCTCCTTTTTTCTCCAAACATGCCTTTGCTGATTGTGGCCAAAAATTTATATTTTAACTTCATCAGTCCACAGCACTTGTTTCAAAAATGCATCAGGCTTCTGTAGATATTCTGTTGCATACTTCTGACATTGGATTTTATGATGGGGATGCAGGTAAGATTTTCTTCTGCTGACTCTTCCATGAAGGTCTTGTGGAACGGTGCACCACCACTCCTGAGTCTGCTAAATCTTCCTGCAGGTTTTCTGCAGTCAAATGGGGGGTTTGATTTGTCTTTCTGACCAGCATACGAGCAGTTCTCTCTCAGAGTTTTCTTGATCTTCCAGATCTCATCTTGACCTCCACACTTCCCCTGAACTGCCATCTCTTAATTACATTTCTCACCGTGGAAACTGCAAGCTGACAACGCTTTGCTATCTTCTTGTAGCGTTCCTGCATTGTGGGCATCAATAACTTTTGAAGTTTGAAGAGTCAAAGTATTTGTAAAGCTTTGAAATTGGCATTTACAATTTATGGAATAAGAAGTAACTATGCAGCAATATTTGCTGAAAATATTGTGCATTTTTTGCATTTCCAATAGAGACCATGTTAACATCCTTTCAATTAAAAAAATCACCAATATCTCTTATTTGTCAAGGGGTGCCTAGACTTTTGCATAAGACTGTACATGGACCGTCAGTCTCCGCGATCAAGATTCTCCAGAGCAAGATTCTGTAAAGCTGCTTTACAGATTTAAATCTGTTGGATTTATCACCATCCCATTGTTAAAATCAATATACAAACAAAACTGAATATAGATGACTAGTATCAGATCGTATCCAGAGTGACATACATTTCATCGCATTATACACCTAAGCAGTTGAGTGTTAAGGGCCTTGCTCAAGAGTCCAACAGGGTCAACTTGATGGTGCCAAGATTTGAACGTTGGACCTTCCAACCATAATCCAATGCTTTAACCACTGAGCTACTCCTGTCCCTTGACTAAAAACCTAAAAAAAAAAAAAAAAACAGAAAAGATCTGTATGGTGATTGTGTTTTCTTCTTTTGGCCCAAAATCTACTATACGTCTTGTTAAAAAGGATTTTTTTTTTTTTGTATTTTCATTTTTATTAATATTTTATATAACAGTTAAAGCTTCTTTAGGACGTGAAAAAAGCTACCATATACAGTCATGACTGAAATTATTAATTTTTATGCTAATTTTGACTTAAAGTTACTTTTATTCAACCAGCAAGTTTTTTTGACCAGGAAATGTCACAGCCGTCTAAAAAAATATTTCTCAGCTTTTCTTCCTAATGTACAAAATTATTTAATACCCTTTGCAAACAAAGTTCTATACAATTCCAAATAGTCCAAGCTGTTCTAAAACATCCTACTTATCCTGATTCATTGGGAACAGCTGTTTTAATCAACTCAACAGGTGGAAAACAGAAGCTCTCTGCTGTTGGTTTGTGGACAGTCATGGCTAAGACAAAGGAGCTCATGGAGGACCTGCAGCTGTGCGTTGTCGCTGATCCCAAGTCATTAAAGGGCTTAGACCATATCTAAATGTTTTGAAGTTCGAGTGGCTACAGTGCAGTATTATTAAAAAATACAAGATGTTCCGCACTGTGAAAAATCTCAGAAGATGTGGTCGGAAGCCAAAAGTGACACCTGTGCTATCCAGGAGGATAGTAAGACAGGTCATCCTGATGACTCTGGACTCTGCTGGTGGCAACATCTCAAGGCAGACAGTCCACCAGAGACTAAACACCACTTCTCCAGATAAGGCACACAAAAACTTTCTTGGCCTTTGCAAATGCTCATCTGGTCAAAGAAGACGACTTCTGGTCTTCTTTTTTATGGTCAGATCAAACAAAAATTTAATTGTTTGGCAACAATGATGTAAGCCTTCATTTGGGGTAAAAAAAAGGACAATCCTTCAACCCTAAGAACACCATCCACACTGTCACAGATGATGGTGGGAACCTAATTTTTTTGGGGTGTTTTTCAGCTGGTGGACCAGGGAACCTAATCACAGTAAACGGCAGCATAAAAAAGGAGCAATACATCAAAATTCCCCAAAACATCATCAGTCTGCAGTTTTGCAGTGGCAAAGACAGAGTCCTGTTTTAAATCCAATAGGAAATATGTGGAGGGAGCTAAAGATCAGGGTGATGGCAAGGAGACCCTCCAACTTGAAAGAGTTGGAGATCATTGCTAAAAATGAATGGGCAAAAATCCCAGTGGAGACATGCAAAAAGCTTGTCAGCAATTATAGGAAGCGTTTGATTGCTGTAATGGCCAATAAAGGCTTTTCTATTGATTATTGAGAAGGGTATGAATTTTTTTTCCCCACTATGATGCCTCTTGTACATCGTCTTATTGTCTTCATGGAGACGCCTGTCATTTCTTATCAAGACAAAACTTGGTTGAATAAAAGTAACTAAGTTAGAATTTGCCAGGGGTATGAATCATTTCAGGCTTGACTGTATATATACAGTACTTCAATAGTACTGTAATACACGGTGCTGTATTTTACCCATTTTTCATTATTTTCAAGACTTTTCATGTTTATTTAGAGAGGAATAGGTGTGGAGTAACACTGAAATCTTGCAAACAAATGGACAGAATTTGTCCAAATTTCCAATTTTTTCTCTCCCAACAAAGATGCTTTTTCAAAATATTTCAATTGATAAAATATCCTAGATCTGATAACACATTTGATTAACTATAAGTGATAAGTGCTGGATATAAAGTATTGCAAGAGAAAATTTCACTTTTACATGTCAATATGCATCCAAGTTTCTGAAATAATGAAACCCAAGATAGCAAGATCAAGTGATGTAATCCAACTTGTTTGGAGTTTTGACCCATATAGGTCCTTATAGATTAAACCATTGATGTGGAACTAATTAGATGCATAAGATCTGCATAGATATCAAAGAAGCATTGTAAAGACCAGTGTTCCCTCACTCCTCACCAAACAGTTTTTTTTTTAATACACCGTACTAAACTTAAAGATGTTGTACATGATTTGGTATTCAAATGTATTCCTGTAATACATAGTTATGCATAAACACCATGAATGAAAAAATGTAAATAAACTAAGTATCTTATGCGACCCTGGAAATTGCCAAATTTGGTGGATGGCAGTTATTCCTGGTTCTTGATGTACATACAGTTTCATAACAGTATGGTCATACTGTTATTTAAACCCAAGGCACAATGATGTACTTTTTACAAAACAAAGTTAGCTGATGCAAGCTGCTGGTGCATTAGAAACATTATACTTTTTAGTCCAATGTTAAGGTTTTGTGCCAAATGTATTATTTTCTACATGCCTTGTTATGCATTTATGTAAATGTAAAAAGTATAATAAAGCTGTTATAAAAGGCTATTAAATGGTAAATTGAACATCAACAAAATGTCTATATTGAAAAAGTTACCCAGCCTTTGTTGCCAGGAAACCTCATGTAGGTTTAAACCCTACCAATATTTTACATGCCAGCTAGAGGCTGATCCAAATAAGTAAATTGCTTTCGATTCAAGATACATGACTTCGGTGGAAAGAAATATGAAATCATTGCACCAGTAAACATAAAATTCTAGTATATTTCATTTGTGATGTGTGATCGAATGGATTTTGCTTTTAATCCTCCAAATGTACATAAGGAATGCAGGCAAGTATGTGAACAATGCCACGTTCATGTTTCTCTCTGTTCATACATATGCATGCATAATCAAACATCACGTTTAAACTAGCCTTACTGGTGTTCACACAGTTTTTTTTGCAGATAACATCCTCAGTTTAAATAGGATGATAAATAAAAACCCAACAACTGCAGAAAAAAAATGCACGTCTTGTGTGAAAATGCAACATTGAATAGATTATTTACAATAAAAAGATCATTCAAAGAATGTAATGAGCAAAACAGGAAATGCTTATAAAACAAAATAGGGGGGGAAAAACAATCAAACGGTTTCAAACATTCTAGAATATAGTTTCTTGGTTCAATCCAACTCCAGTGCTGTTGGTTAGAACCCACTATCGAGCACAGCTCCAACCATTTAACAAATCCCACACAGTTATTCATTACTTTACACTAAAGAAAACATGAAAATTAGACTGGGAATAGAACTACACTTTCATTGCATGTTTGATATCCAAAAAAGGAACTGGCAGGACAATATAGTTCTAGTGGAAGGCTAAAAAAGTGAGACATGAAACAAAGAAAAATGGTCAGGTCAGATCTTGTCCTGTATGAATGGATGTTGCAGGGCTTGGTTTATACTAATGCGCTTGGCAGGGTCCAACATCAGTGTGCCATCGAACAAATCCTTAAGCTGCATCACTTTCTTTCTCTGCTCTTCTGGAAGCCTCTGGCCGCCAATAAGGTCTGCCAGCAGGTCTTTAGTTGGGTTAATAGTGCTCATCACAGTCACTTTCTCCTACAAAACAATCAGATTTTACATGAGTACTGGAGAATATAGAGGTGTATGCATAAGCAAAGGCATTGACAAGCTAACGTTTATGTACAGTAAGTATTTTTGCAAATAAACATTCATATTGCAACAATAGCAAGATAATTAAAAAAAAATCATACTATGCATAGACTATACATTATAAATATTAGGAATTTTAACAAACCCTTTCAGTCACTTTGTCCACTTCTATGTACAGAAAGTTAAGGTTCTGGTCGAAATGTTGATCTTTAAACAAACCTTTCCGAATCATCTGAAGACAATAACAAAAAAACGATTAAATGCAATATAAAAAAAGAATACCATGTCAATATTTCAAACATACTGCAAATATGGTCACATTCCATAATAAGAATAGAAGCATGACATTAAGTCACAAGCCAGATCAGACCTTGTTGGGCATCTTCCCTTTAAGGTCCATGGCCAGTTTGAGCATGTGGTTGTTGGAGGAGCCAGGAAACAATATCTTTCCTGTATAAAGCTCATATAGGGTGCAACCCACTGACCACATATCAATTCCATAATCATACGGCTTTCCAATGACTACAGGCAAAGAGAAAACAGAAAAAAAGTCATATTGTTGCCCCTTGCACTCTAGTACCACTTACATTCCAACAATTTTACATAATTTATAGTATACAGTCAGTCTCCTACATACGAACATTCAAGTTACGAATTTTCAAAGTTCTGAACATGAGATCGCACATGTTCAATCACAGAATTTAGATCATATGCCCGGTGTACATTGCCATGTGCGAGGAACATGCATCCTCTGCAAGTGCAATAGATGCCGCCCAGGTTGTCCAGAAGCAAGCATAAAAGCAGTGCTAAAGACTTGCCAAGTAATGACAGTGGAGACAACAGTGAAATTGGTGAAAAGATGGCAGACATTATTCGTTATTTTAACATGAATCATTTAAAGTATTGGCATGTCCAAAAGACCACTGTACTGTAATAAACTGCCAATTCTTAGTATCCTAGTACATAAGCAACATTTGTTGGACTAGAACTTGCTCGTATGTAGAGACTTACTGTATGTATATATTCCTTTTTTGCATTTTAAGAAATTGGGTAGGTGAGCTTACTGATCTCAGGAGCTCTGTAGAACCTGCTGACCAGGTAAGGTGTAATGTCATTATCAGCAATGTGGGAGGCTGAACCAAAATCACACAGTTTGAGGATAGTCTTTGATTCATTCACCTGCAAGAGTAAGGCACTGGTAAGAAATAAAACTGTAAAAAGTCAAATCAAAAGAAGCAAAAATCTCATTAATACTATATAAAGATGCTGATTTTCTTTTCCTGCAGGACCTGCCAACAGTGCCAAAACTACCACCAGTGGTTTGTTGGCCAATATTATTACTGTGCTTGACTGACCAGCCATCTCACCTAACCTAAACCCCATAGAGAATCTATCGGGTAGTTTCAACTGACTCTAAGGAAAAACACCTGACAACAATACTGAACAACAGAAGACAAATTAGTCTCCAATAACACCTAGTTGAATGCCTGACCAAATACTGAGTGCATAAATGAACACATCTTTCAGAAGTTAGACCTTTCTATATTGTAAATCCTTTTTGTGGATAAGGAAATATTTTAATATTGAGACAATGGGTTTAAACAAATTAAAAACAAAAAGGCTTTTTCACAATATTAAAATTTACAATGTACTTGTGGACACATGAGGTTTGAGCCATATATTTTGATGACAGAGGTCTCTTATCCCATGTAACATCTATATACATGAACATATTTGCCTGTACTATTAATGAAACCAGTATAGACAAAACAGATGGGACCCATAACCTAATATGTTATTGAAAAACCGTTCTTTACCAACAGTTTCCAGTTTTCCATTACATGTTTTTCTTTCTTTCAAGGAAAGTGCTGCACAATTAAAACAAAAATTTAAATCTCAATACAAACCTGTGCAATTATTTAATCGCAAAACGCTGCAATTTATTACAGGTAATATATGCTTTTTTCTTTTTTTTTTACATTATTTTGGGTGATAAATATTGGAAAACATTTTCTTAATGTTATCATTTGTGTCTTTATTTGCTGTTAGCCTAGATATACCACCTACCAAGAATAACCCCAAACTTTCACTATGTTAACTATATGGTCAAACATATGTACATACAAACATACATGATCATCATACTCATATCTCCAAACTGTTACGACAAAGTATAAAACAGCAGGCCAACTTTGGAATGGGACAGTCTATAAGCACATATGAGCATGATGGTCAGACATCCACATTTGGTCATACAGAGTATATGAGTACAGAAAGAGTAATTGTGTGTGTGGTTTTTCTGGTTAAAATAATTGCCCTGGTTTAGCTCACCAATATGTTGTCAGGTTTGATGTCGGCATGTAGAATATTACAACGCTTTAAAAGCTTTAAGGCCAGAAAAAGCTGCTGGCTGTAGGAACGAACAGCCTTAATGTGAAGGCCTACATCTTTACCATACTTCTTCAAGACCTCTCGAAGATTCATGCTGAGAAAGAGAGAAAGAAAAAATATAATCACCATATTGCGAACAGTATGTTAGAATGAGTGCACTAATAGTTTACTACTCATCTACAGTGCATACCGGGCAACAAATTTCCATGACATTTTTATATTTGTCATTCTAATTGTTTTTTTTTTTTTTTTTGGTTCTAGCTAAATCAGGGGAAAAAAATAACTAAGTGTTACGTGATTATTACATAACACCATTACAAACCTTTTATAGAGGAACCCATTTAAAACTTCCTCTATGAAAGGAAGCCTGACCCTATTTAAAAAAGTAAATGCCCCTAAACTTGTGGAGTGGTTGTGCAACAACAACAAAAAAGCCCATTTTGGGCAGATATGAGACAACCTCTCATATAGGGTCGAACAGCTGTTTCCCCTTAATAAATGAAATAATTAAAGAATTGCATTTTGTATTTACTCGGGTTATCTTTGTGTAATATAAAAATTTGTTTGATCTCAATCCTTCAATCACATATCTTCATCACTTATCTATTAAATACAAAACACACATGCATACTTATAATGTATTCAATGTACCTAAGAGGCTCAAACACCAGACACAAGTGCTGTTTGTGGTAGAAATGTCTGAAGAGGCGCAAACAATGGAATTTATCATCTGGATCAGCATCATTAAGCTTCTTAAGAAACTCCAACTCCTTCAGTCCTGTCTTTTGCCTGTGAGCAGAGAGATTGTTCCATTAACACGATGGTTCGTCATACAATTTCCAATGTAAAATAACAGAATTTGACAAATAGCAAATATTTTTCACTTCAGCTGAAACACAAAACAGAGGAGGTGGTCATTTAGAGTTACCAGAGTCAAAAATCTCCAATTTACATCACCTTAGATTAGACCAGCTATGAATTAATTACAGGACAATAGTAGCAGAAACACATTACTCCATATTAACTGTTTAAATGAGATATATTACATATTTGAATGCCTTGAGCATTGTTTTACAAGAGAGAGTACATTATTAATCACAAAACAAAATTGTATATACAATATAAAAAGAAATTAATTTTACTTATGATTATTGGTTTCCATTGATAATCAAGATTGTTGATGACCTCATTGTTTTTAAATACACCTCGTCCATCTGTCAACAAGCTTTTGTATTCCCTCATTTAAAAAACTTATGGGCTGAGCTGCGTGCCACGAATGCAACGCTGTCTTCACTTCATTTTAAGTTAATCTTTGTCCTTGTAAGGCTGCTTTTAGGAGACCAAACTGAAATGTGTGCATGGTCTCACCGCCCTTGGAAAGTCTGCATTTAATCCGATCTTCAACAAGCAGCTCATTGTAATGGGCATTGGTGATTGGCCCTTGAGAATCAGAGAAAACTGTATGCCTCAATTTTGCAGCAGATGGCTGAACTTTTTCTTGAGGATATTTCCATTCCATACTCTGACGATTACTCTCGGGCTAGTGATGAATCCATGTTTCGTCACCAGTAATGATTCTCCTTAAGAAATTTAAACCTTCCTTAGAGTTGGTCCAAGTTTCGTTTGCAGATACCAAAAAAATTATTTCGCCTTCCTATGGCATTTGGAAGTGAAGATATATTATCCTATATAAAGAACATTTTGTCTCTAATGATGATGTGTTGGAGCCAACAACAATGGGCAAAAATAAGGATTTGAGCAACTTCAACAAGGGACAAATGTGATGGCTGGTTAAAACCGACTCCAAAACTTCGTAAACATTGTTGCTGGCCAGAACACCCGTTCATGAAAATGGTATTCCCGATGGCATTGGGCTCTTTCATTTATATGCCCCGTCACAGCCCAAAAATGGTTCAAGGACAAAACACAACCAGTTCAAGGTGTTTGCTTGGTGAAATCTTCAGATCACGTAGGATTTAAACAATCTGCTACTGATGACTTATTAAAGATACTGCCATGAACATGTTCATCTTTTTTACTTTTTAACATTTTCTATTTAAGTTTTGTAAACAAAAAATCCCCAGTGGATTTAATGGGTCTTTATTTTGCAAGCCTGAAAAATGTAGTACATTTTAAATTTTTAATCCAGATCACCAAGCCCTACTTATAACAAATGGTAAATTCCTGGGTAGTTACATGAGCTCGTTGTTGCGGATGATCTTGACTGCCACCTCTTGGCCAGCACGGGCAGTGTCTCTAGCTCGGACAACATTGCTGAAAACACCCTGACCCGTGTAGCCATAGACATCATAGCGCTTATCCAGTGTCTCACCAATGTTCACACCTGCATTTATTAAACAAAAAGCAAAGAGAAAAAGAAATTAAAAAGGTCCAGTAACAGATCCATAATAGCAGCAACACTATAATTTAATAAAATTCAGTTTAATTTGAGAGGTACAGCAACACAAAAGATACAAAAATACTAATACCGGCATGTGATCATGATCAAAAATTTCAGATTTTTTACTTGAATTTGCAACAAGTCTCAAAAAATGGTTCTATTTAGTTAATAAAAGGTCTATTGAGTTTTTTTTTTAACAACACTTACGATAATATCCTTCAGCATCAGTCCAGTTGTCTCTAAGATTTGGGTTTTCCTTAAAGTCTTTGCCAACTCCAACAGCCCTGAGCCTGGCACTCTAAGAAGAGAAGACAAAGTTTGTGAACACTTTTTATAATCTCACCTTTTGTTTAAAGGAAACAACCACAGTTTTTTGTATACATTTTTTTTCTTTTACTTTTAAAACTTACGTCAAAGTCTGCAGCAAACATGTCGTCTGACTCTGTAAACATGTCAGGGGCAGAAGGCTTCTTCACATTTGTCCCTGATAAATAAAAAGCAGAACTAGTTTGTACATTTCGTCTAAATTTTACACACAAAAAATTGTCAGTCTAACTAATTGTCCCCTAAGAACAAGCTCAAACGCTCATCGTCTATACTGCTTTATCCTGTATTCAGGGTCCAACTCAAACACATTAAATGAAATTTTGAACCAAGTGTACAGTCCCATAAATTAACAACCTGACAGTTATTTCCTCCTTTTTTTTTTTTTTTAAACAAACATACTCTTAGCTGTGCCTTGTGTTTTACATCATGGGAGGATTCCGCACCTTGCACTTCACCCCTAACAGAGGGGTAACTTCTTTCTTAGGCTCAAAAAAGATTAGTAGTAATATAAGAAATTATTATTAAAACTGCTTACGTCAACTTTTTGTTGCGAACTTGCATGTGCCACGAACAATAAAGTTTGAGATTTTTATTTATTGTAATAAACACAATGTATAAAAGTCAGAATTGAATTGGGACTCTTTATAATACCAGACAGCCAAGACAAACAGTTGGTGAACCTGGCTAATGTTTGCATAGTAAATACTACTTGCTAAAATCCCAGTAACAGTGGCATTCCTAGTCTAATATAATTAACTGTGTTAACTCTGATTAATAATTCCAACAAGAGCAACTGGTTTAACGATGGTTTGAGGAGAATGCAGTCTTACACAAACGTGTACACACCTCTTAATTAACAGATTTTGGAGATTTTTTTATTGAACACAGTCTCTCTTGAAAATGGAAAAAAACGCATAATATTTTCTGCAAACACTGATGCATGGTTACTTCTTACGCCATAAACCGAACAAAAATAAAAACATTACATCAGTGTGCAAAAGTTTGGGCACCCTAAGAGTTCCAGAGTCTCAGATTCATTTTACAAGGTTTCAGACCTTAATCAGCTTGTTAGATCTGCTGCATAGCAACAGCTGTCATTAGTAAATGCCAATTTCAAAGCTTTACAAATACTTTAACTCTTCAAACCTTGCACACACACAATAACCATGGGTTCCTCTAAGCATCTGTGTAAGACTCTGAAAATGAAAGTTATTGATGCCCTCAATGCAGGAACGCTACAAGAAGATAGCAAAGCGTTGTCAGCTTGCAGTTTCCACGGTGAGAAATGTAATTAAGAGATGGCAGTTCAGGGGAAGTGTGGAGGTCAAGATGAGATCTGGAAGACCAAGAAAACTCTGAGAGAACTGCTCATATGCTGGTCAGAAAGACACATCAAAACCCCCATTTGACTGCAAAAAAACTGCAGGAAGATTTAGCAGACTCAGGAGTGGTGGTGCACCGTTCCACAAGACCTTGATAAAAGAGTCAGCAGAAGAAAACCTTACCTGTGACCCCATCAAAAAATCCAATGTCATAAGTATGCAGCAGAACATCTACAGAAGCCTGATGCATTTTGGAAACAAGTGCTGTGGACTGATGAAGTTAAAATAGAAATCTTTGGCCACAATCAGCAAACGTATGTTTGGAGAAAAAAGGAGCAACATTTCATGAAAAGAACACCTTGCCAACTATTAAGCATGGGGGATCTATCATGCTTTGGGGTTGTGTTGCAGCCAGTGGCACAGGAAACATTGTACGGGTGGAGGGAAGAATGGATTCCACTAAATTCTGGATGTAAACATCACACCATGTGTAAAAAAAGCTGAAGCTGAAAAGAGGATGGCTTCTACAACAGGACAATGATCCTAAACATACCTCGAAATCCACTATGGAATACCGCAAGAGACGCAAACTGAAGGTTTTGGAATGGCCATCACAGTCCCCTGATTTAAACATCATTGAAAATGGTGTTTAAATCTTAAAAGAGCTGTGCATGCAAGATGACTAAAGAATATTACAGAACTAGAAGCCTTTTGCAAGGAAGAATGGAAGAAAATTCCAAGTAGAAGAATTGAAAGACTTTTAGTTGGCTATAAAAAGCGTTTGCAAGCTGTGATATCTGCCAGAGGAGGTGTAAATAAGTACTGATTATGTAGGGTGCCCAAACTTTTGCACAGTGCCACAATAATGTTTTTATTTTTTATCTTTGTTCAATTTATGAAGTAAAAAGTAACTGTGCACCAATGTTTGCTGAAAATATTGCGAATTTCTTCCCATTTTCAAGAGAGACTGTGTTAACATCTTTTCAATAAAAATAAAAAAAATCACCAAAATCTGTTATTTATGAAACTTTTGCATAAGACTGTATATAGACTGTAGAGAAAAATATTTTTAGAATTGAAAAATAATAATTGGATGAAATTAATGTGTCGCTTAGTTAAAAGACATAGTATGAAGGCTACCAGCTGTTTGTGGGACACATTTTATTTTACCCACAACACTTCAGTGCAGAAAGTAAACACCACTGACTTCCACATTCACATGGGATGTCAAAAACACTTACAAACCACAATTAGAATGACCACATTACTGCAAGTTGTAAAAAAGCACATCCTCACCCTCTTTCTCCTGGGCAATGAGGTTGTACTTAGCCTTCACACTGGCCTCAAACGTGTTCACATTTTCCCGCTCGTACTCCTTAACGTCAGCAGCAGCACGCTCCAGGATGTCGTCTGGTGAGGCAGAGCGGCTGCGTGTGCTGCTCTGGGGACTGCTCGGCTCTGACGTCACTGAGCCCATGTTGCTGTCCTCGTTTAATGCCCTGTATTTCTAATGATGCAAGGGGGACAATGTTGGCATTTAAATCAGTTTTTCAGTTTTAATCAGCAGAACGGAAAGGACGACTATATTATATTTAAATAATTAGCATGCTGTTTTTCCCACCTGCATTATAGCCAGTCGCTGCTGTCGTCGTTTCTCAATCAGAGCTTCCTCATCCTCCTCTTCAGCATCAAAATCTTCCATCCTAAACAAATTGCATTCATAAGCATAAACAATAAAAAAAAAATAATAAAAATGCAACGACTAAATGTCATTTTCTCTATATATGCTGCTCAACTCCCCAGCAATGAGAAATATGCGCCACATAGAAAAAAGTTTAAACTCTAGACTGATGCTTGTTACTGGAACTCACAGGAGTAGTGATTTAATATCAACTAATTTTTAGTGCCATCAAAAAGTGTTTTATGGTAAAATGTAACAATTTCATAATAATTTCAAACACAATATCATAATAATATAGGGTAAAGCTCATTTAAAAGAGTTGTGCTTTCCATGACTATAATATCAGTTCACAGGCAACTTCTACTCACACATCATCCGAAGAGGAATCTTGATCCATCTTCATGCCCTCTGACAAACTGCCCTTGTACTTGTCCTCGTCTCGGCTCCGCCTTCTCCTGCGCTCACGTTCTCTAGATGTGGAGCGACGAGCTCTGGTGTAGCCAAACCGATCCCTCTCACCAGACCTGGAAAAAAAAAAAGAAAATGTCACAGTGGGAAGATGACAATGACCTCTAAGCTTGTTTGTAATCAACAGTGATTGTTAATTAGTAAAGTAAACAGTTAAAACTACTACACTGACCTTCGTCTAAAAGGAGATCGGCTCCGTCTTCTCGGTGAGGTGCGTGACTGTCGCCGTATGGACAGAGATCTTCGTCTGAGTGGTGAACGACTGACCCTTCGTCGTGCTGGGCTGGTCTCATATGACCTTCCAGTCCCATCTACACGAGAGCGTTTCCTGAAAGAAGAAACATTGCAACAATCATTATGAATAAAATAATCTGGTTTGATTGCTATTTAAAGCCTTCACATAGAAACCTTCCTAGAGTTCCCAGCTCCAAAAGACTTAAACCAAATGAGAGCACCTGATCCTTACAGCCATCTAGGTTACAAAATCACTGTAGTCATTGACTTAAACTGACTTAAGGAGGTACAGCATTCACCATTCCGACTATTGTCAGTCTGTCATTACATTAAGAACTGTTATATACAGTACATGCACACATGCCACTGAACGGCTCCGGCATTTGACATTTATTTCAACATGAATTCCTTGAATGAAGAAATAATTTCAAACTAACTTTTATCTAATGATACTTATCACAAAAGTTACGGTTTAAGTGTAGGCCTAATTAGGAAACGGAGTTGTTGATTGCACTGCCTGGCCATGGAAAAAAAATACAATCACCTTTAGATTTGACTCTTTTAACAATCTGTGTGCATCATCACAACATTCATTTTCATCCAGCATTGCATTAATCCTTATTGGAGATCTTGTTTTGATGATGGGAGAGTCATGTTGTATAATCTTCTCCAGCACATCCCAAAGACTTTTAAATAGAGTTATGGTCAGCACCCAGTAGTGGCCAGTTAGTGTGTGAATGTTTCCTTATTTGCTCTAAACCACTATTCCATGATCTGAGCATGAATCTTGGAATTGTAGTTCTGGAATACGTCTGTGCCATCAGTAAAGAATAAAATGCATTGATTGGATAACCTGGTCCTTCAGAACATTTAAGTAGTCAGCTGACTTCATGTTATAATATGCTCCCCCTCTTGCCTTGACACATCCATCATTTAGGAACAGGATAAATCTCATCCGAAAGAGGGTAGGACTTTATGCTTCCTAGTAAATTGCCTTTTCAGTTAGCTTCATTAAAAAGTGTATTTTCAGTGGCTACACCCTGTTCATCCCAATCCTCTTGAGTGCTGATTACACTGTGCATGTAGAAACAACCTTTACTTAATCAAATCACCACTTCTACTGTCAAGTTTTTGATGCAACTGTTTAAGTGATCTCTGATTTGAAGCTTCAGCACTATCCTTCCAGGTTTGAATATTGCAGTAGACAGTTGTTTTCCCAATTCCAGCAATTTCATCACTCTCCTTAGTATTTCTTTTGCGTAATTATCTGAAGTTGCATAATTATCTGAAGTTTTCTGAAACAGCAACTGAAAAGCTACAGACTGCTTTAGTTTGGGGTAATTAAAATGTTGCCAAGTGGATAACTGGGTCCTTTAGGGACAGGCATTGCTTATACAGTAAATATTACTTATTTAGCAACAATACATTGTATTACTCATTTCCTGTATGACCATCAGTTTCTCACAACATGCCTCAGTTCATTGAGGTTTATAGACATTTGATTGTGCATAGATCTCAAGGTTCCACTACAGCATTTCAATTGGGCTGAGGTCTGGACTATAGGCCAAAACATTGATTGTTGTATTTTTCAGGTATGTGATTTACTGGTGTGCTTCAGATTAATGCCCATTTACATGACAATTCTGACCAAACTTTCTCTTTTAGACAACCAAATTTAAGACAAACATATTTAAAATGGACTAGAGTTTATTCAACCACACAATCCAACCGATTCATAATGTTGTGTGGTTACGTGTAGGGGAGCATTATTCAATGTTTAAATATGCAGTAAATGCCTTGTTAATACTTTGAAATGTATTTAAGTAAGAAGTTTTAAAAACTGTACAATTTACATTTTCCACACAACGTCATAATGTCTGTCTGCCATGGTCCTGGCCACTTTCAGGTGGCAAGGCCCCTTATTTACCATCAACAATTCTAACCAGTCACAGAAGCGCTTTTAGCAGGTAAACTACATGATAATGTAATTTTAAACAACACTTTCTCCTTAGCAATGTCATTCTGAATGACCTCTGAATGGATCATGTTGAGTTTTAGCTACAAAGATAACTAGTTTCAAATACAAAGCCTAATCCCAAATCCCTCTTTAATCCCTGATCAAGGGCAGTTGGTGTGAAACTAGAAGAACATAGCACATTAGCTTTCCATTTCACCCTTCTTGGGATTTAACCCGGAAACAGTTAGGTATTGATTGCAAATATTGAAATGTCAAGTATTAATGCTACATGCACATTATTTTATGAAGCACTGAGGTACAGTGGAACCTCAGATTGCGAGTAACGTTGTTTACGAGTGTTCCGCAAACCGAGCAAAGATTTTTAATAATTTTTTATTCGGAAACCGAGCAAGTATTAGTTTACGAGAGCCGAGTATCATTTATCACGCATGCGACTCTCATTTTGACACCGAGCGTCACTCCCTCACCTTCCCCCACTCCCCCAATGGCTTTGCAAAAACACAGAAACTCTACTCGTGTCTTATGAGTGCGCGCTCGCAATTTGACACCCACGCTCTCTCGCCTTTTCACCCCCTCAGAAACTCTGTTCTGTCGCGATTCTTTTCAAAGATAAGGTGCTGTTTCATTTAATTATTTTTTTTACTTTACAGCAGTGATTCCCTTAGTATAAGCTCACGTCAGGTCAGAGATTTCTTTTCTCCTGTTAAAACGGTGTTTCCTTTGTGTGTTTGTTGTGAAACTTAAAAATGATTCCCTTAGTATGCGCTCATGCCAGTGTCAGAGATTTCTTTTTTCCCTGTCAAAACTGTTTCCGTGTTTGTGTCTGTTTGTTGTGAAACGTAAGTGATTGTTAGTATACGCTCACGCCAGTCTCGCTTTTTTTCCGTTAAACCTGTATTTCCGCTGTGTTTATGTGCTTGTTGTGAAACTTAAAAAGTGAGTCCATTAATATACGCTCATGCCAATCTCAGAGAGATTTCTTTTTTTTCTGTTAAAGCGGTGTTTCCGTTGTGTGTGTGTTTTTTGTGAATCTTAAAAAGCGAGGTGGGGAGAGGGAGGAGTGTTACTGTGTAAAACGAGGCGAGTGAAGGGGCTAATTCCACACACACACACACACACACACACACACACACACACACACACACACACACACACACACACACACACACACGGCGCGTGCGCGCACCAATGGAAACACTTATCTGTCAGGATTTTTTTGTACTTTTTTTTTTTTTAAGGTAAAGTGCAGATTAATTTGTTTTATTTTCATTTTTTAGATTGTATTAATTATTTTTATGTATTTATTTTTGGGGGCTTTGGAACAAATAATTTGAGTTTTCATTATTTCTTATGGGAACTGATGATTTGGTTTATGAGTGTTTTGGAATAGGAGCCCACTTCCGGAACGAATTATGCTCGTAAAACAGACTGTAATCATATTATGATAAATAACTTCTCTCAGTTAATATTCTTATTCCATTCTTCAACCATGTTTCAATGCTTGTTTCTCTTTTGAATAAGTTGTAAATTCCACCAAAACATACTGGATATGAAAATAATCAGCAAAACAGAAGCAACAATTGCCTGGTAACACTTGTGTGTGATGAAGCATCCGAAAATCCAGCAAGTAATCGGAAAATCATCAGTCAATCTTTGTTTTGGCAATCTTTGTTCAGTGTTTTGGCTCTGAAATATCCCTTAAATATAATCAATGAAAATACATAGTAGCCTAATGTCGGTTAATGGTACGTCTGCCACACACTGTTGTGACTGACGTCACAGCACTGACGTGTGTGATGTAGGGGGAAAATCCTAACTGTTATATGATGTGCATTAAGCAAGTCATAAGCAAACACAGAGTGGAGCACTTCCCATTCACCTAGTGAATCTATTCAGTCAAAAGCAATGATCACTGGTGCTTTATAGTTATATAGTCAGTTACATACTTAACAATTGCGCAGGTAAAAAAGAAAACCGACTCATTTGCCTCAAAACTCCGAGCGAATTAGTCTCAAAACTTAACTATTACACGCACGTGCACTAGCCTCAAAACTCACCCGTGATAAAAGCCGGGTACACGCGCTTGTAGCTGCTCAACATGCGCTCGTCATCAAGTTGAGTTTTGACAGTTTGAAGGCGGGGACAGTGGCTGATGCCTCCGCTTTTTGATTGGTCAGTCTCCACCACAGACATCGATACCTTGACACCACAAGACTGACCTGTGAGCAAATATGAATAAATGGTGGAGCTGCGTTTTTTTTTTTTTTTTTTTTAATGAAGAGCACTATGCCGATTACATTTCTCAATCGATATTAGTTATTTTAAGGGTTTGTGATTTAATTGCAGTACACAAGTTTTACCATCAGATAATCAGAAGTTATGCTCTACAGTTACAGGCTATAATCCTTGCTAGATGGAGCTAACTGAATTATTTTCATGGAGACCATCTAAAAGCTTTTAGATTCTACCAAGATTAAAGTTGTTTACATCAAGGGATCTCCAACATACTGTGATATTACAGCAGGGATACAGAATTTATTTACTTTTATAGCATACGTATTTTATTAATGATTATTGATGAGGCATATTTTTTTAAATGAGCAATTACACAGTCCTAGCAACTCTAAAGCAAGTTGCTGTTAGTGTTATTTTTTCTGCAAACAAACAGAAATAAACTTAACTAACTGCATTTTTCCACTATATGACTTCTTGCTACCACAGAGACATGATCTAACAATATAAAAATAATCTAACAATGTCATTATTAGGACAATTGTCAAAGTCCTAAATTATCAGTCTCAACAAAATGTTTTCTGGATCTCACAAAGCTATTCGAACCATTTTTTCAACCACAGATCCTCTACCTCGAAATATAAAATTCATAAATGGTACCAGTACCAAAAGAATTTATAATAATTTTGGTATTGTGACATTAAATATGAAATAAATATCTACCACATTTTTGTGTTTAACTGGAAAAAGGTGTGTATAAAATTTTGATTCCCTCCTTAAAGAAAAAAGACCCATTATATAAAATGTATTAGTTGTTTTTAGATATTCAGAGGAGTCTCCAGTACAAACAAAAACGCAAGGGAAAAAATCTCTCCTTTGTTTCCCCCCCATTGTTATATTGGCCAAGGCTTATACCACCCAGTTAACTTTCCCCAATTGTGAACTCATAAAATATCCTCTCCAAATTGGTGCTCTGGTCCACCCAGCTCTGCGCAACTTTTCTGTTCTCTGGCAACATCTGCATGTGTTGCTGAAGCATTTCTGATAACCCTGCTAGCACTGTCCAAACAGGGCATGACTGTGTGAAGATAATCAATGAAAAGTCAGGATGCAATATCCTTACTTCTAATAATTCAAGCCAGCTGGATATGATCATATGGGAAATTTCGTAAACATGCACAACACTTCTTAAGATGATGAGAGTTAGAATAGTGTTCCATGTATGGATGTTTGGCTTTGTTTACTTTTCTAGCTAGATGATTAGATTAGATCTAGCTTGATATCAATAAGAAAACACAGAGTACAACTGTGTTTGGGCAGACTATCATATGTCCATTAATATCTTCAGCAGGAACAAACTATCCACACTAATGAGAAGCTTTAAGTGTCCTAGTGCAACTTCTTTAAAACTGCCTCCAAGGCAATTTGCCACACTATGCAACTTGGTGTGTTTTTAAAGCATAGCTTCTGCAGAAACCCCGATACAAAAGAAGAATCTCATGTTATGCTAACAATAAACAGCAAAGATGCAGAGGAGTTTGCACTAAGCTATCCTGCCCTCAGGATGTGTCTGACACAAACTGGAAAACTACTACTGGTTTGTTCCCTCATTAAAAGGTGAGGGCCTGATGCAAGCTGGCACCCTACTTCTGGAGAGTTCTTCTTGTAGGCCCCTGGATGCTGCCAAGTATGGCCCTATATGGTCTGCTTGGGGATGTCGGACACATCCTGAGGGCAGAATAGCATAGTGGAAACTCCCCTGCATATTTGCTGTGTTTGTTGTTAACATAACATGAGATTTTTCTTTGTCAGCTGTTCCATTCTGATTATTATTTTTCATTTACTGTGTTGTGATGGACATTTAAAAAAAACAGTGTTTGAAAATGGATGACAGTAATAAAGATATTAATTTGCAGAAGATTGATGTTATTATATCATGATTACCTCAGACAATGTACATTTATAGGATTTCTCCTGGATGTGGTGAAGTTTGCTAGCACTAGTATTGGCTCATTCTGTGCTTCGTTTGCAAAAGAGATGATGCTACGGAATATGCTGTGCTTTATGCTTCATAAAATTATGTGCTGGTAACGTTAACAAATTGTGATATTTTGAGCTCTCTAATTAAAAGCTAACTAACTAATCTGTGGTTGACTCCCAAATTGCACAAAAGGTAGAGAGTGTAGAGTCCCTTGTTCAGTGGTTAGAAAAGGATTTGGGATGCAGCTTGGATCAACCATGACATAACACAGTTCAGATGCAATTCAAAAACACTTGGAAACAATTACCAAGGATACAAAGTGTTATTTAAGAAAACAATGCAATGTGTTTTTTGGTTGAATGGTATTGTGACTGGTTTCAAATGTGGGTTTTGGTATTGACATCCAGTAAGTAACAACTATTTTGACATCCAGAAATGGGAAAGCACCATGGCGGACAGATGTTGTGACATAAGTTGCAAAATGAAATCTGTCTCTCTCTCCCTCAATAAAGATTTACATATACAGATCACCTATAACATTATGACTACTGATCGGTGAAGCGAATAAAATTAATTCTCTCATTACAATAGTTCCTGCTGGACACGAGTAGGATACGTTAGGCAGCAAGTCAATATTACGTGGGAGTATTTACAAAAGTTGGGCTCGGCTCCTTAGTGCAAGTAAATATATATGTATATAAACAAAAGGGATAGGAATCACTAATGC
Source organism: Clarias macrocephalus (assembly GCA_011419295.1). Lineage (NCBI taxonomy): Eukaryota > Metazoa > Chordata > Actinopteri > Siluriformes > Clariidae > Clarias > Clarias macrocephalus. The sequence goes on from JAAGKR010002848.1 coordinate 24,283, forward strand.
CCTCCACATATGATATCATGATACCTCAAGCCAATTAATTTGCATTGTGATTGTCCAAGTATCACAATTTCATAAATATCCCCAATTCAATATTAAACTCTCTTAAGATTTTGTTACAATTCTAAACATACTTGGCAAATAATTTGCTCTTACAACACAGGATGCTCTGCCGAGTGAATAGTTTAAAGTAAACTACCTGCATGATTATAGAGAAATGGCAAAGTTTTAAACACTTCAAATGCAAATATAGATTAAATAAATAAAAAAAATACATTTAAAAAAGTCAATTTAGGAGTCAGTCCATACACGAATGCCACACAAAGGAGTATCTTGAATTTTCTTGTATTTTCCACACACACACACAGTCATGTTAAAAAGTTGGTAGCCCTCTTTTAATTACATGTTTTTTGTAAAAACATGTAACAATTCTTCTTATCATTAGGCAAATATCAATATTAGGCATTACCTTTTCTGATAAAACTGGCTCTCATGAAGAAATGAAGACCAAGAGCTTCCTGTACTCTATTAGGATGACTAGACTATATAAACAGCCAATTTACAACACCTCAGATTAGAATTCACATAAATGCTGAGTTCAAGCAGCAGACATGACAACATCCACTGTTCAGAGGAGACTGAGACATGAGTCAGAGTAAAAAGATCTGAACTTATCAGAACACTTGACCCTTTTCCATTGCTCCAAAGTCCAATTTTTATTTAGCTGGTTAGACCCATTTAATTATCCAGTGAGTTTGTCACATTATGGATATGGACATGCTTGTACTTTCATTATTAAACATGGCTGTGATTTCTACTTCAAATTTTTTACCATGCATCTTTACTAAGCATTTAAGTGATCTCCATTCATTATTTTATTCTGACCCCATTTCTTTCACAAAAGTTCAATACACAGTAATGTGTTGGACAGTGCTTAACTTGAATTACAAATCGTATTACAAATTGGAAGTCTCAGGGTGTGCTCCCACTTGACACGTTTGGTTTAGTTAAAACAAACTCTGGTGCAGTTGAAAATGTCAGTCTCAGTTTGCTTCCAAACACACTTTGGTGCAGTTTCACTGAAATGTGAACACACCACAGACCAAAAATCGGCAAACCAACCAAGTTAGCATTGCTAGGATATGATAATGACTTTACCTGTGAACTTTCACTGATTCACTCAAAAATCTAATATAGAGGCAGTGAGTAGGCAGGGAGTGAGTAATTAACAGGAATTAATTAGCACAGCACTGGACGGGTTAAAGAATAAATAAATTAAAAATAAAGATAAGATAAATTTAACACTGACAAATTTAATGAATATCCAAGGACATTAAATATGGACAGTGAACAAGAGCACAGGAAGTGCACAGCAGGGCTGTGTTGGATAACAAGAGTACTTGCAAAATGTTCATGAATGTATGATAGTTGAAATGTTACGTTTTTGAGTGCTTTCGTTACTGAACGCACTGCTGCTGTCTGAATGACTGTCTGCCATTTTATTTTTGATATTTTCAAAGTTTTTCAAAGTTTCAACATTTTCAAATCATGTTATATTTTAAAAATTCTTAAAAATTTCAGCTGGTAATGATATAACCATGTAATGTCTTATGTTGCATTTTAGGACGATATTGAAAATACCAGCATGAACACTAAACAAACCAGCACTTTATACTAGTGAACCAAATCTTTTTTTTTTCCTTTGGTCCTAACCTAGAGAACCAAAATATAAATGTGAACACAGCCTGACAAGTGAATTTTCTACAACAGGTCACATTTAGAAATATGCATTACCAAGCTCATACTACAGCCAAGCTTACCATTTGTGGAGCACCATAATTAATTTCCTTATAAAATCTGTTTAACGTGTCCAGTTGAACCTTATGGGCATTTTGTATGTTTTTATCTGTTGAGTAAAATGTCGCCATTGTGATGGGACTGCCACAAGGGAACATTTATAACAGAATTAAAAGTTTTTGGTTCATTTTGTAATTAAGTACCATAGAACATTTTGAATCAAAACTTTACATTTAAAAAAGTTACCGAAACCAAGTAAACAAATCAAAAGAATTTTTTACGTTATTTTTCTTTTTTTTATATATTCTTTGCGATAGTATAAAAATAAGAGCTGTTTAAATGGATTTTAATTTTAACATGAAGTTTCACTGAAAATCAAATACCTTTTTAAATAAAATAAAATCCTACCTAGATGGTGAGTCTTTTCTGTGATCAGCTGAACGACTACGTCCCCGTCTTGCAGGGGACCTGTTCCTGGAAGGAGAGTAGCTCTGTTTGGAACTTGATGATGCTCCTTGATGAGACTGGCGTTCCCTCTGGTGGGTGGAGGAACTACGCCGATGCAGCGAACTTGATCCTTGTCTGTGGCGTGGCGAGCGGTTCTCTTTTCCTGATGAAGGATCCTTGGTAGGCGATTTGCCAGGCCTTGTGTCCCTGTCTGCATCTGGGCGTCCATTTTTGGAATGAGACCTCTGATTGTGAGAGTGTGCTGGTGAACTCGATCGCAGCCTGCCCTGCACCTGAGTAGTCCTTCGTTCCTCTACACGGGGAGAGGAGTGTCTTTCTGCTTGAGCCTCCTTTCCTTCTGATGAGCACCCTTTTTGCTCTGCTTTTCTTTCTGCTGAGCGCCTCTTGCTGGATGGAGATTGTGATTTCTTTACTGACTCACGAGACTGGTTTTGGCTCTGTGTACCCTTCCTGTCTTTGGATCTGCTGTATTCCTTGGTTATCTCTTTCCCACTATTACTCAGCCGGCTACCTCTACTCTCTTTTGCCATTCGGTCTCTAGAGTGGCTGTGAATTTTTGCGCTGGTTTTATCTGGCGAGTCCGGCTTTGATGGCTTGCCACTCTTGCTGCTACGGTCCCTTGGTGAATGTGCTTTACCCCCACTCCCTTTTTGACACTGCTCACCATTTCGGGGCCTCTGTCCCTCTCCATCCTCCTCAGAGCCTGAGTTATAGCCCTGCAGAATAAGGCCCATTCCTGATTGAACTTTGCCTTCCATAAGCTGGCTATCCAGCTCAGCTTTGATCAGAGCTCTCTGCTTCTCCAAGTCCTCTAGCAGAACCCGGTCATCCACATTTGGGTTCTCAGAAGAAGGGGAGGCATTGTCGGCCTTCTGATCAATGACTCCCGAGGATGGTAGTTTACCCTCCTTGCGCCTGTGCTTCTTATGTTTGTGTTTGTGTTTGCGCTTACGCTCCTTCTCCTCCTCGGATGCATGTTTGTGCTTCTTGTGCTTGCTGCGGTGCTTGTGTTTCTTTTTCTTGTGTTTGCTGCCACTGTGAGGTTTTACCGCTTCATCTTGGTTTCCCCCGTTTACCTCAGCTTGCCCTGCAGCCTCCTCCTCATCCTCTTCGGACACTTCACTGTTCTCATTCTGTGGACTCCTCAAATCTTCTTTCCTGTTTTAACAAAGAAAATGTTAATGTAAGACATACAGAATATGTGTAACGTTGCTGAATTTAAGTACATACACTGTCTTTCAGTAACAGTTTATCCTGGATCCGGAAGCTATCACAGGAACACCCGGTGTAGCGCTGGGAAACAGTCCATCGCAGAGAAAATATCTTAGCCAATCCCTTTATTGACATGTTCTGGGAAGTGGAAGGAAATCCACGAAAACACAAGGACAGCGTGCACAACAACGCAAGCAACCCGAAACTGAGACAATCGAGACAACAGCTGCCCTGTGTAACTCACTTTACTGCAAAACTTTTAAAACACAAGCATCACTACATTAGGTGTGTTATGTTTCTGTGTTTCACAAAGAACCAAAACCAATAGTAATTTTATTAAATAATGAATAGAAACATCTAGCTAACGTTAGCAATAGCGCGTAACACCAGGATTTACCGTTAGCATTAGCCAAGGAGCGCCATTACCTAGGCAGCACGCGGAAACATGCTTAACAAAAATACAATTATTGAGCCTAAAGTTTTGTTTTGGATCATTTCATTAGGAATTATAATGAATAGCAAACATATATTACATTTGCTCATCCAACACCCAGCTACTAAGCTAACTTGCCAGCAGCTTAATTAAAGTCGTATTAGTTATGTACTCAGCTAGCAAACTAGATAGCATTTTTACGTTAGCTTGCAAAAACAATTAAAAGAAAACAGCTAGATTTGAAATAAAACAAAAATATTCATTCACAAAACACCTCGTATAAAGAAAAACTCTCCGGCAACAAATTAAAGCACTTCTTTATAACCATGGGGTCTTACCCATTATTCAGCCTCTCGCTTTGTAAGTCCATTTCCACGTCGGCCATTTTCTTTACCTAGTCGCCGCTGCGTGCTTTTCTTCCTCGGTGGTATTATGAGGGAGAGAAAGGAATATTGTTGTGTTTCTGCCCCCAAGTGGCGACAGACGTTAACTGCACATTAGCGAACATTACTCCAGATGGAGACTTCTACCAAATTCTAAACGAGTTATTTTTTTTAATACACTGTTATACCGACCCTGTTTTCCATTTTAATTCTTATTGCTTTTCAAAACGTTAATGAGTTGATTTATTTAAATCAATAGGTTTCAGTTCAACGAATCGAACATAAACCATGTGGAACTACATTAAACATGGCAGTCGGTGGGATAATGGATTAGATCAGTGGTTCCAAAACATTTTTGTTCAGGCACCCCATTCCACAGGTAGCACAATGGTTAGCACTGTTGACTTGCACTTCCAGGGTCGGGGTTTGATCCCTGCCCCTGGATCTGCGTGCATGGAGTTTGCATGTTCTCCCCATGCTTGGTGGGATTCCTCCAGGTACTCCTTATTCCTGCCCCCAGTTCAAAGAGGTTAGGCTAACTGGCGTTCCCAAATTGCACTTAGTTTGTAAATAAGTGTGTGAGTGTGTACCCTGCGATGGATTGGCACCCCGCCTAGTGTCCTAAGTGTCCTAGGATAGGCTCCATGCCTCCACAGAATCTCCTACTGAATAAATCTGTAAAGACGATAAGTGAGTGAGTGACCCCCCCCCCCTTCATCTTCTGACCTAGCTGATGTACTGCCTCTATAACTTCCCCTCCAAAAAAAAAGGGGGTAAATTTTCAGCTGTATGAAGACATCCGATTCAAGATTCATTCATACACAAGTGGAGAATATTTGAAACAGCATAATAGTACTGAGGAGACCAATATAATAAATATTTACAGTGACATTCAAATCACGCAAATAATTATTTATTACTTTATTCATAAGAGCACTAAAACGCTAACAAACCAGAAAGAAAGGATTAAGAAAGAATCCAACAAAATGCACACAACATTAAGCACTGCGATGCTCATGCTGCACAGCTGGAGCCCTTGAAACAAAGAGAATGAATCAGGGCAGTGAGTAATCTTAGGTCTTGCAGAAACAGATGGTTTTAGGAAATAGAGGGGAAAAAGATTGGAAAAGTCCACCTGAATGGATCAGTCACTGATCCTGAGGGTGAGTTCCCAGCTAGCATGCACACGTGTGTGTGTGTGTGTGTGTGTGTGTGTGTGTGTGTGTGTGTAAGCAAGCAAGCCTTTAGCCACAGTTATATTAATGGAGAGCCTAAATGTCAATGCTTTCTCATGTTAATCAGGGGCAATGTTGGGTTCCTATCCGGTTAACAAGCTATGCAATCATTGAATTACAGTACATTGAAATGTAATTAATTTTTTTAAAATGCATACAAACAAACAAACTAGTAAAAAAAAAACGTCAAATAGTTTAATATAATAGTATATTATAAAATTATATATAATTATTGTAAAGTTAAAATAAGTGAAATGGTGAAGATGAAGACATTCTACAGGGAACAACTGTGACATGCTCGGAGTATGACATCACAGTATCCCTCATCTCACAGCCACTAATGGAGCAAAGGTACAGACTCAACATACAAGCACCATCTGTGGCAAAAAGACTGCATGTAAGTCAAGAGACTGCAGTCTAAGTAACATGTAAGACAGTGAAGTGCATCGGCTGCTGGTCATCTCAGGGACACTGATGGTATGATAATACCGCTCTGTACTTATACAAAGGACTGGTTGCTGATTATAACTTAAATCTGAGCTATTTGATATTTGATTTAATTACTATCCTGCTCTATACAAGAAAGAAACAGTAATTTATGTTATGCTATGATTGTTGTTTAAGTGTTTGCATGGTTTCACAAAAAATTTTATATGATGTTGTGTATTATGTGTTTCCTAAGGGGTTAATAGGATAGTATGTGTAAGCTTAGTTAAATAAATTGTTGTTGTATTTGCTTAAATTTTATTTAACTAACATTTGTTAGAAGTAGTGATTTAACTATTGTTTATCAGAAATAGTGATGTACCCTTTTTCTAGCTTTTCATTTAAGGTTATCGACCTCGCTCTCTCTCACTCACTTAGTTGAATCTACTTTGAACGATTGTTGTGTAACCTGCAAAGCTGTCAAGCACAAGAATTAAAAGTGATTCCAGAGTTGATCCTCATGTCCCATGTAGTTGACTATGGCTTTTTTCGAGTTTGAAGCAGAAGTTGATGTGCGAATTCCCAGATAACTCGACAATTATTATTTTTTCAATTTCTGCCATTCTCAGCAAAAACTACCATGCTTAGATTATTATTATTATTATTATTATTATTATTATTATTATTATTATTATGTTATTTTATATATTATTATTATTTTCAAAATGTCCAAAACTAAATAGAATATACACAGAAGTTCTCTAGTGGTTATTCCTATTCTATTTTTGTGTGATAACCTAATGTGAAGGTTTAGCCTCACAGCAACTAAAACCACTAGAGACTATTTTACAACTATAACATAACACTTTGTGTAAACAAATATGAAACTGGCACCATTCCAATAAAATATAACGTGTATCTGTCCGAACTCCAGTACTAAACAAAATCCTACAATCAGCTACAGATACAAACAAATTACCAATGATATTAAAGGATAGCTGATAATCTTGTGTGTTATGGATGAAGAATTTCACTATATCACTATATGGTGTCTAAAATGGTTTACTAATGCTAATTGTAATAAACTAGTAACCTAACTGTAAAGCAGTTGTATTACCCAATAAATAATTAAATGTACAGAGAAGCACAGTATGCCAGACCCTTTAAGTATGTCATGCGCACTCAACGCGACCGGCACTAGGACCCGGAAGTAGTACGGTCGCCATTCAGGAAGTATAAAAGGAAACAAGATGGCGCCGCACATCACTCAGTCATTGAGTTTTCTAATGCCGTCTCCGACGCTATTTCTCCAATTTCGTGAGTACTCACCATTTTGTGCCATTTTCCTGATTGAGTGTGTGTTGTTAGAACGCGGGTTTAATTGTGTAAACTCTTGCTCTCTGTGTGAGAGAGTTCTAAGAATAAATCGCGT